>JASSRZ010002608.1:2772-20280 GCA_032164315.1 Malacoctenus gilli
GACTTTTATCAGTTAGCGGTAGCACTGAGTTCGCTAACATGATCGTGAATCAACCCCCACCCCCCCAAACTCATGGCTTCTGCTTTTACACTTTCACAGATATCACAGTTGGGCGTGGGTGTTTCTCTGCTGCAGAGTGGCTGTGTGGCCTTTGGTCCCACACACCATCGCTGTCCATAGGCTAAATGTGCATGATCACGCTGGTGTTTTTTTTTTTTTACAATGACAGCCTTTCGCGATGCACCGTGCCATGTGACGGCCGGGATTCAATTTCATGGCTGAAGTGTGGCACCAATGCGAGGGGGCCATTGTGAGCTCGCACCAGGGGGCCTAAATGGGCTCTCGTTGGTCTAATGGAAACAGTAAAAACCATCACAAGAGATGGGACAACGCTTCTCAGCGCCTGCGACAACATTTCCTCTTTCAGTGTCCTTGTGTTGCCCCCTCACACATCTTGAGGGCCTTCTTCAGAGAGCGGGGTTGTGATAAAGAGGTGCAGCAACCTGCAGACCTCACAATATGAGAAAAAAGGCCCAACCATCAGCCAAACCTGATTGACAAGCAGGGTGCACTGAGGGTTGCACCTGCCGGATGTGCAAAATCGAGTGCACTCTCTAGTTTAGAGAACGAAACGAGGTGAAGCAGCTTTCAGCTACTATGCTCCGCATCTTTAGAACCAAATTCCAGATCATCCCAGGACTGCAGACTCAGTTGCTTTTTTTTAAAATCAGGCCTCAAAACTATTTTATTTACTCAGGCTTTTCATCAAAACAGTTAATTACAGGTTTTCCTAAAATAGAATTACTCTAAAATTTTTTACAATTTTATGATTTTTTCTGCTTTTGAATGTGATTTTAAGTGCCTTCTATGTAAAGCACTTTGAATTGCCTTGTGTACGAATTGTGCTATATAAATAAACTTGACTTGACTTGACTTAGTGTGCTTGCCTTTATAAATAGGTATTAATATGTTGTTTCGTTTAACTAGGTTATGACAACTGAAAGTGATTGTCGGTGATTCTGAAAAGGTGAGGCAAACTGGCTCAGCCTTTACAGGAGATGGTGCTTTTGGAGGAAATGCCTGGACGTTGTTCCGATTTAATATCAGCATAATCTCACTTCCATTGCCTGTCTCTGCTTTGACCTCAGTCTATTTGTCTAATTTCACATGCAAAGCACCACTTACATGCTAATGCTATCTTGCTAGCGATTGGCCAGCTAGCCTGTGATGGCCCAACACCCATCGCTTTTGCCACAAGTGCTGTTGTGTTCTGCCATCTGTGCGTTGTCTTTATGTTGCATTCATGTGAATCTTGTTCAAATGGCTGTTGCCTCTTATAAAATGTCTCGATCTTTTATTGCGTCTGGTTGCTGAGCAACGAATCCATCATGACCAAGGGATACAAGAACCCGTGCTGAAACCCACCCACAAAAAAGGGGGACTTTTTTCATTCCATCAATAGTTTTTATATAGTTCATTTATATTTACCAGTACTATGTTGCCTCATGTCAAATTAGAAAAGAATTGACTGTTGCCGTGGGCAGAATCAATATTTTGCGGTGTTTTTGCTGCGGTTTTTCAGCTCTAATCGAAGCCATACATGTTCGAAAACCTTGCAGGCTCAGGATCCAATCAGCAGTCCTCATGTATCAGCTGGACAGACACTGATTACAAGTTATTAGTTCAGAACAGCCTGAGGGGGGTGAAAGACCTTTATGTTGTGACAAGTTGCGTACAAGCTGTGGGTTGAAATTGAGCAAAGTACCTTATTTTTTAGTGTCGGGGTGACAAACAAAAATCCTTCAAAATGCAATTTCTTTAACAGCAAATGTGTTAAACCTCTTTTGACCTGGATACTCATCGAGTTGGGTGCGAATTATGTGATCAAAGGTCTAACAGGCGCCATCTGTCATGTTTGCCAAGTCGACTTTCCATATGAGGCAGTTTATTGACTCTGGGACACTTAACGAGGGGACAAGAAAGAACAAGAGAAGGGCGCTGAGCTGTGCAGGTGTCCAGATGGCTGCTGAGCCACCCAGATCTGGTTCACCTGCTCCTGACGGAGCCTCAGTGGGTCTCAGTGGATACATGCAGCATTAGCTTGTCCTGAATCATGTCATGTCATTGTGTACCACCATGGGACACACCCCGCAACTTTTTGACTTCATTTTAAGCACAATTGTTTGGACCAGTTTGCACAATAATCAAAAATCTGTTGGTGTGAGAGGGAGATGCGACCCCGACAGTCAGTGTGTTTGAATTTTTAGGCGGCTAAGCACGCATGGCAACAGCCAATCAAAGAAAGAGCGGCTGGAGCGTAGGAAATAGTGTCAGGAGGCAACAGGAAGTCACGGGAATAAAAGGGCGCTGCCAAAATGCACCGGGACCGCTGAGGCAGAGAAGAATCTGGGCGGGGTGGGGGGGTTGGGGGCACGACTGCCAACCGATAATATCTATTTGAATACATGTTTTTCTTTTATGTCTGGCTTCTTCTTTTTAGCAGTTGTCAGACAACAAATCGGTGGATTACAACCACCAACTGGTCTGTTCATAAACCTGTCGTCACCCCGAAACGTGAGTGTGCACGTGTGTGTGTGTGTGTGTGTGTGTGTGTGTGTGTGTGTGTGTGTGTGTGTGAGAGAAGTTGTTAATTGCACTTCAAGTTTCACTTGGACCAAGCTGTTTACGCACGAAGTCGTTTGAGCTTCCCCAAAATTGAATTCTCCCCAACGTAATTGAGCCTCATGCAATTAGCTTGTTTACCTGCTGATTTGCTCTTGAGATCTCTGCCTGTGCGAACCCCCACCCCTCCCCCCACCCCCTCACGTTTTGGCTCCTCACTGTCCACCTCCAGCTGTTTGAGTTCCCATCCGCGGTTGAAGAGCCTCATCCGCACGCCATCAGTTAGAGCGGGTTGTTGACGTTCTCAGTGTCACATCCTGGGCTCCCTCAAGCCAGACCGTTTTGCCATTTCATCTCTTTTTGAGGCCCTGCTTGTAACGTCCTTTATAAGTGATCTTCCAGGCTTTTTTTTTTTTTCCCGCTGGGAGATTCCCCTCTTTCAATTTGCCGCTTGAGTGAAGCCTGACTCTTTTTACAGCCATTCAGCGTGGGGGCTGGGGGAGATTGTTGCCCACTTACTGCGGATTTTTATCAGATGCAAGAACAGAAACCGCGATGTAATCTGCTGGTGTTGAAATTACAGTTCATTGGCAGGGGGAGGAGGGGGGATACATCTCGCTGACGCCCCTCTCCCCCTCACAGGACTGAGATCCCCCATCCCGATTCTGCCAGCGAATATTTTCCTGTTTGAACACTTCTGATTGGTTTGACATGTTCCGAGCCACAGCTCTCTCACACGGTAAGAGGACATGTTGGACGAAGTGCCCGAGGAAAGTTGGAAAAGGAGGACCGTCTGGGCCGTGCCTCACAGACTTTCTGATTACGCTCCCAGCAGGGAGGAAGCCACGACTTTGCATTCGGCTTTGATTGCAGCGCCGATCATGCCAATCACAAGGTGCACTTCGCGCTGATCGATATGCGGTTGTTTTGCTGTGAGATGACCAAGTGACCCCTGCGGTGATCCGCAGATATCCGCAGCATGTCCCTCTCTCGCTACAAAGAGAGTACGACATTGGTGGTACAGATTGCTGGAGCTCACGTGACATTAATCAGACCTCACAAGTATCTGAAGACCTTCCCTGAAAAGTTTCGCTTGTATTGGAAAATAAAACAAGTGGGTAGTAAATTCGACTTCTGCAAGTAAACCATATCTTAACGATTCGATGACAATGATAGATGACATGTTGGACCTTCCAAACTATGCAGAACCTTTCGGCATCAAGTGTTAAATTGCCATCAAACAAGATGACTCGATTTTAGTGACCTTGAAATAGGTCAGTGATGTACACGTGTGGCGACCCGCTGAGTCCAGCCTAACAGAGAGTGTGTTGCATGTCTGGAGATGGGGGGGGGTACAGATGTCACAGAAGCACAGATGTCATAGTTGATGTTGATGACAACCTTTTCCCACCAAACTTGGGCTCAGGGTCTGATTGTGCCCCTTTGATGCCCCCCTGCTTTGTGTCACAGAGCAGATTTGAACTCTGATGCATCACTTACAACCCCACCCCTATCACACCTTGATGCTTTTAACACAGACACTGAAGTAAACACCAAGGGGGACAACAACCATAATGACAAAGAACCGCCCCCAAAATGATGTGCGTGACCCACTGTTCTCTCAGAGAGACACACAAACATCTGTCTCCTACATGCTGGTTCCTTAATAGTTAATCGAGGAGCGGTTGGAGATGAAAAGATGGTTAGAAAAAAAAAAAACCCAACAACTTTTCTTTAAGATCATGATTCTGAACCTGCGGCCAACAAAACCACCAAAGTAGCTTCCTTGGTTCATTTTCTACAGCCATTCTATTTGACTGGTATCATCTGCCTGGAAGATGTTTTATTCTGAAAAGAAACTAATAAAAGACACACTCAAAGAGAAGAACATCCACCCGCAGCAGTCTTCAGAAAGCAGTCCACAGTGGGAGATGCTTGCTTTAGGGACCTTGGGTTAATATTGGTGTTACTGGTTGCAGAGGCAATTTTCCAAACAAAGAGATAACATGAAGGGCCTCTCACATAAAGCACAATATAAGCCGAGTCCTCGGGCTTGCGGCGACGCGACAACGTTGTATCGTGATGTCGGTTCACAGTTTGAAATGACGGGAGCTAATCTGCCAGAGGATCCCGGCAACTGTCCAGCTCTGCAACGGATCTGAAAGATTGAAATGCAGCCAAGAGCCACAAACTAATTAGGCCGCTTTGGAAACAAACATTGAAATGTTGGCACAATATACATACATGTGCTTAAATTACAGAAACTTTCTTTGAGAGCAACCTTTTTTTCCACAGTGACTCCATACTGCTAGAAAACAAATTATTGGGGTTCATTTCGGCTGATCTATTTGAACTTTGCAGTAATTTTGGGTGATTTCTGTGTGTCTCCTGCTATTTTGTTACTGTTATGAATCTGTACCCTTATAGACTTTAAAGGTTGTGTGCCACACGAGAACCAAACAAACATACTTTTTTGGTCATCAAGGTGGATACTTGAATGATGGGGATGATGATGCTGGGGGATTCCTCTCCCATCTCTCCTGGTGGAGCTTTTTTTAAAAATCTACATAATTCATGTAAATCAAGTTTTTGACGCCCCGGGAGAAATTAATCTTCATCATTAACCTGCCGGCCCGCCTATTTGCTCACAGCGCGAGCAGTGGCCCGACGCACCAAAGAATGCCTGAGGAGCAATTAGGTTCAGGGCCTTGTTTGAGGGGCTCACAACGGCTTTGACATATTGGAAATTAGCAGCTGTATTTGTTCTTACCGATTCCACAGGGACACAGTCCTATTGGTCCTCTGGTTTTTGAGTCTGTCAAGTCCATCAGATGATGGGTTGGGTGAAAGACCGGAGCAAACGCTATGCATTGCGTTTTTTTTCTTCCTCCATGTTTTGCAATGGAAACGTACTTTCAGACCACCTCAAAACAGAAGTAAGTGCCCTCTTGTGGCTGCTTACCAGATAGCTTTCACATTGCTTTTTTTCTCCTTTGGATTTTTACAATGGTTCATTTACGTGGCGCTGAAGAGTCCAAAGGGTCCACGTGAGAAAAAAAAATCCTAACAAAGAGGGAGAGAACAGACAGATACCGGAAAAAGCAATTTCATTTTTGGAGATAATAAAAAAGAAGAAGAAGCAAATCCTGGCGCCATGCTGGAAGCGTCCTTCAAACTGACTGAGATCAACCTTTTCCTTTTTAGACTCTCTGTTCTCTGATGTCTTGTCACAGGGAAATCGTGTTCCGCTTGATCCGAATCCGAAGGGGGGGGGGGGGGGGTTCGAGAAATTCATCAGTTTCCATAGTAACGGGGGGAAAAAGAAAAGGGAAAAAAAAGAAGTTCTGTTTCCTCTGTGTGTCCCTGAGTGCATTGCACTGAGCCATTGGTTCCAATAGAGAGGAGCTCGATGATGACCAGGTGTGTGGAGCGATGAGGCCACCGCTTGTAGGGGTCCGAATAACCAGAAATAACCACGCTGCATAAAGCCCTGTCTTCACAGATGAAAAAATAATGTAATACTATGGCCGTTATGGCAACATTAATTAAGCACTCGGAGAACGCAAACCTGCGTCAAGTGGCCACACAGAGTTACAGCAGAACCTGCCACAGCAATCAGACGTCCTGATGAGCGCACGGTTTATTCAATCAGTTGTTCCTTGTACTGCCCCCTAACTCATCCTCTGATCACACAACAGATGATAAAGAGTCTTTAATTGTATCCATGCACTTTTCTAACCCTGATTGCTTTTAATAGTATGTTGCTCAATGTGTGGCTCCAACCAGTAACCTTGAGTTTTGGAGCCTCTTGATTTACCACCTGAGCGAGTTGAGCCGTAGCAAACACACTGAAATGTCACATCACCAATAAGTGGCCGCACCTGTAAAAACACGTTCCTGCTTGAAGAGTTCCAAGTCTAGGTGTCAGGGAAGTGAATACTGTATGATCACCGGGGGGTCAGTAAAGGCAGAAGGAAAGAATATGGTGACGAGGTGAACACCTGGGATCAAACAATGCACCGATTATCAACAAGACAGGGAGGTATAGTGCGAACACCTATTGGGAGAGCACTGACAAGGCGTGGGTGACCTCTGTGGATGAGTGGAAGGCTGCAGTCAAAAAGGAGAAGCCTCAGTGGACACAGCAGACAAAGGTAAGCAGACAAGATGGCAAAAACATGAATCAATAGGTGACGTGACTGGAATGACGATTCTGATGAAAACATGGACGATAAAAACGAAGTGCAGCATGCACTCTGAGATGGGATTGAATGGTCAATGATCTCATCGTAAGTTTGATATCTACATTTATCATATGTTTGTTTTGGAGATTTTTACAGCCATATTTGACAGTTTAAGCCTCATTCTCTTTTGAAAATATGTCCCCACCTCCAAATTAGTACTTCAAATTCATTGTAGGCCTACTACTATAAGTACGTTTATGTGTGTGTTTGTAGCTCAAGACAGACTGCAAATACACTGTGGTCGACACAGTACCTGCTTATGATGTGTTCTATAGGACCTCAGCAGGAGGAGCAAAGAGGTGCTGTCAGCCTCCAAACTGGTCAGTCTTACCTGGTGAACACTGAAAAATGGGTTCACCTCAACTAAATATACACCAGCAGCAGTCACACTGCCTTCTGGTTACAGGTTTTTCTCATCCAACCTCCAAGACTGTGATGCTCTAGTCCAGTACTTGTGCCTTGAGGGTACTTCTTAGACATTCAAGGGGGTACCTGAAAAAAATAATAAGATTGTAAAATATAATTAACATAAGTTATATATTCAAAGATGAGCTGAGAACACAACCATTTAACAAAAAGCAACTTTCTCACCTATGAATGGATTTTAGGATTTTAGGAACTTAAAAGCTTCAAAAATAACCACTTAAGTTGATGTTTGATTATTGTTTGTAGAAATCTCTCAATGATGTCACAGTTTAACTTTTTAGCAACCAAACATCATGTGCTGCTCAGGAGGTGTTCCGCTGAAACGATGTGAAATAAAAGGCTGGGAAGCACATCGCTCGGCGACCACAAGCCCCCTTGTCCTTGTATCTTTAATTTCAGTGTTATAGACAATGACTTTGGGGTTCCTAAAGGAGCACAAATTTCAATCAATCACAAGCTAAATTGAGGAAACTAAATGCAGGAGTGAGACACAGGACCTCTTGCTCTCTAAGGGCATCTAACACGTCAGTGTATCTGTGTGAGTGGGTGTCAAAAAGCTTGAAGTGTATCCACGCTGCTTAAAGTAGCCCAGTGAAATCAGGTAGTAAAGGAACTGCAGTACGCAAGAACAGAGGAAGAGATGGTGGAACGACATGGAACAGAGGACGTGGGCAGAGGGAGGAAAGAGAGGAAGGAAGGGGGGGAGGGAGGGAGGTCATGGCAGTTGAGAGAGGTGTGAACAGGTCTAGGATTACAGTCTAGGATTACAGGGAGAGAGGGTCATGGGGTCAAAGCTGGGGTCAGCAGAAAGGAAAGAGAAAAATGATCAAAGAGGAAGAGACAATCATCACAGAATGGTGCTGATTTTCTTCTTTTTTTCAAAACAGGATGTTTGAACTCCACCAGTTAACGTCCTCACAAACGGATGTCCCAGCACTTTGAACGCCACTCACACCTTCACCCCTCCGAGATGTTTTTTTTTCGCTCTGTCTGTCGCTGGCTGGAGTTCAAACGACTTTGCTTGATTTCTTCTCTCTTTCGCTTGTTGAGCTCAGATTCAAGCTAAAATTTGCAACGAAAAATACTCGATGTTCTCTCCACATGATGCTGAAGAAACGATGCTACTGTGGAGCGCAACATCAAAAAGAGATTTGGCGAATGCGATCTGCATAGGAAGCACGTCAGGGAAAAAACACTTGGAGTCGTTACGAAGGTGAAAGAAGCGAGGCTTCTCGAAGAAGCTTCAGACACTCGACTGCGGTGACATTTTTCTGAGCAAAGCCAAAGAGAGAGAAAATATGCTAATTTGCCACCTGGTGGTCTGGGGTTTGAATTGCAACCTGTCAAAATAACAGATGGCCTTCAGATTTTTCCCATCACTGTTTATAAAAAAAAAGGGTCAATAGTGGAAAATATTTGGTTAACGCGAGCCCTGGTCCCTCCCACATGTGATGGACAGGTCAGCAGCCCACTGCTGATTGCCACTGCTTGAGCGATCAGCTGCCTGACATCTTTGTTGAGAAAGGTCACAACATTTAACTTTAAAGAAAGAGAAAGAGAGAGAGAGAGAGAGAGAGAGAGAAAGAGAGAGAGAGCGAGAGAGAGAGAGAGAGAGAGATCTCGTCCGAGGGTATTTTCAAAATAACATTTTACTTTAAAATGAGGAGCTCATCAGGCGAAAACGCTATCTGGAACTACAGTCAGGGGGGCCCCCTTAGAAGTGGACCTCTGACCACAGGCACCCCCCCACCAAGAAGGCCCTTTTGACCATAGAGAGGAAGCCAAACGTGCTTTTGTGCCCTGCAGTCCAGTTGCTGGAAAATTGCCTTTTTTTTCCAAGAGGGAGTCATGTCAAGAGGCGAGGTGGAGGAGAGGCCACGTCTATAGGAAAGAAAACATGACCCCCACCCCTGCCTCCACCCCCGACCCCACTCCAGCTCATATTCACTTGATCCAAAGATCAAACAAAAGATGAATTCGTTCCTCTGTGGATTCCGTCAGGAAGTCTGCAGCGATGATCCGGCTCCAGAGGGCGACCGGCATGGTCAGACACGACACTGCACAAAAACCTAAGAAAAGAATAATAATTAAAAACAAAAAAAGACAAATGAGATAAATGAAAGCAGCTAAAACAATGAAAACCATCAGAGTCGACATCCCAAGCTGCATTTAGAGCCAAAGAAAGAAAAAAGCAGCATTTGTTTAAGGGTTGAGTTCAAAACAGGAAGTATGCAGCAGCAGCAGCAGCAGCAGCAGCAGCGGCAGCAGCAGCAGCAGCAGCAGCAGCAGCAGCAGCAGCAGCAGCAGCAGCAAAGCCCAGAGTAGAGGATACATCTGAGCCACTATCGTTCAGTCTATTTGGTTTACCTATACTAAGGAGGGATATACTATACTATACTAATTACAGGGAGGGATATTAAATCCAAATCTATAGTTTTTCAAAAGAAGTAAATGTAGCTTTACTTGCATGCATTGATTTGTTTCAGTTCAAGGGAGTACGTTGGGTCACTTCAATGTTTCGAAGAGTTGCGCTGCTGGCGGCTTCATGCAACGTGCAAATGTTTGTTTGGTTTGAATCCAACTGAATAAGAATATAGAGTTGAGTGATTAAGTTAAAATTGCAAGCTAATTAAAATTATTGACTGGTTAGTCATGAATTATTAAGTTAGTTTAATGATTTATTAAAAAGAAATTAAAATTCAGCTTGTAGCTGAAGTGGAAACTTCCATGTCTGTCATTTTTATTTAATGTGTTTCTGTGTCTTCGGATTTTCAACCTGTTCTATTCTCTGTTGTTCTATGCCACTCTTTGACAGTGACTCATGACTGTCAAATGATTATTCTGTGAAGAAATGAATGGAATTGTTCAACGCTGAGTTGTCCACCCTCCTCTGATGTCACCTCCAACCTTTTCAGCTCAAACTTGGCAGAAACACCAAAGAACTTGACAAATAAATAGGCCCTTTTCAGCATCCTCTTTGTTTTTGGGTCAACCAGCAACCCAATTGAGGTTAGAATAGGGGGTAACGCGCTCTTATATTTTGGCAACAACCAATCGGCACTCGCTGTCGCTGCTGCTGCCTGGCTTGATCCCAGCTCACGGCGTCGCCAACCTCTCGAGCGAGTAAAGTGGCTACTGTCCCAAACATCTGGTGAAAACAATAAATTTCACATCATCACCTAATTCGCATGGTTGGCCAATTCCCAGGCTGAGATGTGCCAACTGGTCTCCAAAACACCAGAAACAAGTTGCCAGATATTGCCATCGATGAAGGACAATGCAACAAAACACGGTTGTGGTGGCTCCGACGCAGCCAGGCCAGTTCCCGCCGGTTCCCGCCATACCCACGCGTCGTCGCTGTCCCTCACCCCCCCCCACCGTGTTTCAGAAACCGCTGCGCTCCGACACGAGCAATTTGAATAAACAGCTGCTAATCAGGATCTGTACGAGCCCGATAAAGGCCCGATGGTTTCGGGAAAAAAAGGTGGCTTGGGGGCGAATGAGGCAGAGTGAAAAGAACCGTTTCAAACAGACATAATGCGTTTCTGCTTTTGACAACAGGATTTGGACTTGTTATCCAAAAAAACCCTCCATCTGATAGGAGAACTGTGCTCGCTGTGGCAACCGTAAACTTCTGCTGTAAATAGTCTTACATGAGACATCACCTGAGGGACAGAAGCATCCGGAGGGATTCATCAGCAACCCTTGGATAGCCATTGATATATAGTCACAAGAAAAGTATATGAAAAAGATTGATTTATGTGTTTGTCATCACTTTCAAATCTACTTTTGCTTCTTCAGACAATAACTGCATCAGTGCGTCCTTCTGGGAAATAAAACATGACATCTCTCCATTCATCATCTCAGGCTCGCTGGAGCTGAGACCACCTGACAGTGGGTGCCCCCTGCGGACAGGCTCGGACAAGGTCGGTCCCGGAGAGACACACATTTGGACCAATCTGTCCCCAGCTGAGCTGCTACGTATGATTTGCGACGCTGCAATAAACCATCATGTGCAGACAAAAACCACTTAGACCAGGTTTGAACCCACAACCTTTGTGCTGTAAGGCTAGCAGCTAGCTGTTAACCCACTCTGCAGCCTTACAATGCAATGTTTTCATAACCCAAGCCCATTAAGCTAAACATATGGCTCTATCGCCTCGCCTGAGCCCACCGTGGCGTTCTTATCTTAAATCAGTGCTGCTCAGTGCTGTTGAATAGCCAACTAATTACACTGAAAAACCTATTGAGAAACATCTTAAAGGGGAGGTTGAACCTCAGACGTCATGTGCAAGCGCTCACAAAGAGAAAATAATTGACTCGGCCAACAAAAAGAAGAAAGTAATACACTCACGAGTCATTAACTGGGGCCTCCCGCTGTGCCAGCTCCGTGCTATGTGTAGTGTAACTCAAAGCCTGAATTTCAAATTAAGAGCACACCGAGAGGAGTGTCAGACAGGGGGCGTTAGGCTCATTTGATTTGGAGGGGGGCGCACATGCAGCCGAATCCGGATCTTTGATGATCTTTAAAAGCAGTGTGCATCCTGAACAGGTGCAAACGCCCCTCAGAGAGCCGCCCCCCCTTCTCCAATCTTGGTTCCAATCAGGGTATTTGAGCCTTGAGGCGAAGGTGCCGGCCACCACACACTATTACAATATGATCCTGTAAGACTTGTGTTCAAAGATACAGGAACAGGTGCTTTAAAGCTGAGGCTAAAAGATGGATGAGGCTTTTGTGGGGCCTTTCCAGAGCTGTATTGGCCACGGCGGCCCACCTGTGCTGCCTGATCGCAGCCATCCATCACTCTGTCGTGCGGATGTTTCACAAAGTCCACCTGGAAGCGTCCCAGCTCTCCTGACGTTTTTTTTTTTTAGCCCAAGCTGAATTCTCCTTTATTGACTTGACTGTTTTCAGCATTTTCTGCCACGGCATCTAATGGGGGGGAAAAACAACAACTAAGAAAAAGAAAGGTGGGCACAAAAATGGATTTATGATGAATGTGAGGGTAACGTAATACCATCACTGCCAACAGCTCATCAGTTACAGCCATCTTCACTGGACGCTCAGCTGTGTTGCAATCCAATTCTGTCGCTCCGCTCTGAAGGGAGCAGAGGAGGAGGAGGAGGAGCAGAGGAGGAGGAAGACTCCTGCTCAAACAGGGATGCTCATGCCAATCCTAGTGGGCAAGTTACAGCGTTATGTTTCAAGTTCATTAATTTCAGTTTATTGTAAACGTGGTAATTCTGAGAATGTGATTGGTTTATTTTCAGCACAAAACTATTTTGTTGATGTAGCAACGTATTGTTAATTTGTGATAATGTATCATTTAATTGTAACAACATAATTAAATTGACTATTATGTTGTAAATGGTTCTTATTACAAAGTTTAAGATGGATAAAAAGAAAATCTGTTTGCACGATAAAAACCAACAAAGTTAAAATTGGTGTTAAAAAAAAACTTTGCTGGTATTTTAATATTCTAATATTAATTGAGGCTTCTGGATTTCCTCTGACCATCGTCATCAACGACAACTTGACCACCCGAGTTTGGGCTTCCGACCATTTCCTCCATCCAACCTGACAGGGAATTTACGCAGCGTTTTCCAGCCCAACATTGCAGGTCGAAGTTCAAGGTCCCAAAAAAAATGCCCTGTGTGTTCGCAGAGCAACGTCAGCTCGACGCAAAGATCGTTTTAAGGGAGATGGGAGAGCTGTCGTGGAAAGTCACGCACAAAGAAGAAGGGCGAGGAGGAACACAGGCAGGGGGAGGAGACAGGGGTGGATGGACAGGTCATCCACACAGTAGAGGGAAGAAAAATATGATTTACCAACCCTGAGAAAGCAGTTAGGTTTCTTCTTTTGACTGACAGCCTGTCGTAGCTTTGGTCTTCTGCTGGGTCAATAATAATTCATGTCAACCTAATGAACAATTTAGCAGCAAAGTAACAGCAAAAACCCTCATGGTGAAGCAACTTAAAGCTTCACAATGGCCCTCTGTTGTTACATTTGTTGACTCATTAAACCAGAACATTTTTCACATCGGATACTTTCAAAAACCTTCTTCAAATTACAGAAGGAGAGATGCGATAGCATCCTATTTTTTTTCACCGTTTTTCCCTTCAAGGTTTCCTTTTTTTACTCATGCTGACGTAGAAGTGCGTTGTTGAAGGATGAGGAACTGAGGTGGATGTGAAACGGCGCTGATGTCCCCAGTCATCGGCGAGAGGTGTGTCTGTTTAGGAGCAAGTGTCTCGAGGCTGGCTGATCTGTGAGGTGTGTGCCGACGGAAACAAGGCAGCCAAGAAGCCTCCCTGGCTGTAAGCAGCATCCAAATGGGAAAAAGAATTAGTCCTGCCTTCGTTTCTACTGTACAACCGCAGCGAAAGCAATAAGTGGCCAATTTGTGATATGTTCTGACACATACGTGCGCACACACACACCATTACACAACGTGCGGTATATCATTAGGATCAAATATAGAGCCCGTCAAGGAGCCAAAGGCACACAAACTGCGGCCATGTGGCTCCACAAAAAAGCTCTCTGCTGGTCAAATGTTCGTTTATGTGGACGGAAGCCTCTGCCTTCAAGGACACTACAAGCGAAGGAGTCATTTTTGTCTTCTGGCAGATGAAAGCGACCGCCGCATGCATGTGTTCCATACAAGATGTCATCAAGAGGCAATTACATAGATCTGCAACCTTGTGGAGAGACAAAAAAAAACCCCACATAAAGAACATATAGTAAAACAGACATATAGGAAAGCGAAGGTACTGCATGACGTAGCCCTGCAGCTACTTAGAAAGCTACACTTTCGCCAGTAAGAAATTATTGCTCCTACAACAGCAAAGTTATAATTGATGGTGTTTATGTTAATCCATCTGATGTTACGCCATAAATCCGAATAAGCTGCCGACTTTGCCATCCAGTGAATTGGAAGGGAAACGTTCGTGTCAGCTTCATGAGAGAACTAAACCGCCGCGACTTGTTTTGGGCGCCGATCGGCGTGCGATTAATGTTTGCTGCAGGATATGGAGAGGAGATACTTTGATTCAGAAGCTGATTAAATCCCGACTGAGGAGATTAGAGAGGTGAAGATGAAGTGTGTGACAAACCGGGGAGCCTGCGAGACTCCGAGTGTCTTTCGAAACCTTCCCGTTCCCACCCAGGATTATCGAAAAAGCACACTGACTTCTGCAAACTCTAGACGGGAATCAAAAACAGACATGTTGGGCCGCAACGTCACGGTCCTTGTTGTTAAACTGCCACCCCAACTTCAGAGTTTGGGGAAAGACTCAATTTAAGTCTACTTGGCCGTCATCAGACGTTGCAGCCAGACATTGGCCCTTTCTCAATACCCATACTTGTCTGTACTTGCGTTCTCCCGGACTTGTGAAACGTCATCAGTCAGCGCCCAAGTCCTATTCCAATACACAAGTTCACATTTCGGCAAGTCCGGTTCGATACCCGGATGTGAACTTGTCACGCCCATTTTACCAGGGATGCATCGGATGGTGACTCGTGTGGACTCAGACAGCAATGTATCCCAGAATGCATTTCACTACAACCAGCGATGGTGGAGGAGGGAACACACAACTGTAAACAGTAATTAAAAACACTACTAAGGTGTTTGTTTTACGTAGTTATTCTTTTATTTTATTTAAAATTTACAACATAAAATAAACATTTATGGGATAATCACCGGCGGCAGACACCGAAGTCAAGGAAGTGACGTTACGGGTACACTGCCGTTCCAGTTGTTGAAAAACCGTACAGCGAACTCCAAATTTCCAAGTCCGAACATCAGAAGTTTGGGAGTCCGCACTCAGCGTACTTGGTATTGAGACACACAATTGTCTGTGTGAGGCCTACGCCCAAATGAGGTGTGTGTCCAATCACGCTTCACCTGTGTCTTGTCAAGGTCCATGCTGCGTTGTCTCAGGACCACGTTATTTCCTTCCTAAAACTGCTCAACACTCAATACAAGCCTCTTTAATTGTCTAGCTATACTTACCACACATTCAGGCCATTTTATGTAAATGGGCTCGCTGACGGAAGAGCCTGAGTGTGTGTGTGTGTGTGTGTGGTGGGGGTTTACGACAATCTTTCAGAAAATAATTGTGGCTCATTATTCCTGAGACGGCGGATTCACTTGAAAACCTTTTTCTCACTGAGGGCTCCCGATGATGAATCCTGCATCCCACGCGCTCTTCTTCATGACCTGCTTTGGCAATCCCCCCCCCCATCCCATTCTCATTTCCCTTCATGTTCACACATGGACGTGTGGTTTTAATTAACCATCAGTGATGACAATGCAAGGACAATTACGTTCAAATGTATGTTTGCTTTGAAACACAACTAATTGGCTCTCGTGACATTGCTCCAATGATGAAAAAAAAAACTGAGACAAAAAAGAAAATTAAGTCGATGCAACTTTATCTTGTACAGCTCCATTAACAACAAAGTCACATGATGACTTTCAATTTCATATAAGAAGAAAAATCTAACGTGAGAAGTTGAGAAGAGACGAGAAGACGTCAAGCAAAAATGTGTGTGTGTTGGGGGGCGGGGGTAGAGGTGGAGGGAAACTCTGTTTACTATATGGATTCATGGCTCAAAAATACAGAGAGCAAAGAGAGAAAGTCCATAGTGTGACCGTGGCTCCACAGTATCTGGCGCTTGGTCTCAGCGCAGCTTTGGCCCCATCGTTTGACCCTTCAATATAGACCACCCACGTGCGGTAACTGTCGGAGGTGACTGCGGCCAAAGGACTGCGGGCTGTGGCATCAGAGGGTCGCAGGGGGAGGGGAGGTGCCGGGGACGAGTGTCAGCGGCCGCGGACTAAAGTCAGAAAGTTAATGATGAGGGTGACATAGAAGATGAGCTTTAGAATGAAAGAAGTGAGTAGGAAGGAAGAACTGTTGTCTTTGGCTAACTGTGATTTATAGAATGTAGTAGCCGAGCATAATCTTAGCTGTTACATGGACAATGCATGAAAACCCTCTATCAAGCTGCAGGCTCTTTTGTTGCTGTTTTTTGTGTGAAAGCCTTGAGGTGGCGTGACTGGGCAGCTCCCGTCATCGCTGCTGCTCGGTGTTCATCACGGTTATTTTAAGGGATGCATTCTTGTTTGAACTTTTGGAACCGTAACATGACAGGGTGAAATTGTGCACGTCTCAAACTGGATGAATCTTGTGTTTTTACAGCAAATTCAAAGTTCCTCCAAAATTTCCTGGAAAAATGAAAAAAAAATCAATACGAAATGAAATGAAAATAGTTCGTTTTGTTTTGGCCTCTGAAGTCAAAAGAGTTTGATGACTAAGAGCTGTGAGAAAATGCTTTGCTGTTTCAGCACATGCACGCACGCAGGCACGCAGGCAGGCACGCACGCACACACACACACGCACACACACACATAGAAGCAAAAACAATCTCGACAAAGACATGCAATAATAGCTCCCTTAACAAAAGGTTAAGTGCTCATCAAGCTGAGCTGTAAAAACAACAAACAATAATTTATTGAAGCTGAAAAACTTTATGGTTCTTCAACTTCTTTGAATTCAAACACTTATCTCATAGAATGTGTCTAAGTCCTACTGATGGTTTAACATGTGTCAAAGAGCAAAGGTTTGTTCCCTCAGACTCAAACTTCAGTCACATACTCTGTTTCAGGAGGAGGTAGGATTGCAGTGAGCAAAAGCATTGTTATTGGGATCGCAGCTTGAGCACACTCGCAACATAGAAGCTGAGCAACAAGCCAAGATCTGAGAGGTTAAATGGAATTCTCACGCGTAAGTGCGGGAAAGAACAAAGGTGTCTGAGTAGGTCCAATCATTGACCATGTGCCGTTTGCGACTCGACCTCAAACGGATAAATCAGTCGTCCCCGGCTGGATGAGGACACTGATTGGCCCTGCAACTGCAAAGCAAAGATGTCCAAATGCACTCAGTGAAAGTTGCCAAACACAGAGTCAATACAGTGAATAAGAATCTGAATTTGGCGGGGAGCAATTTGATCGTCTCTGAAAAATTTTATCGCTTCTGAAAAAAAACCCCAAAAAACAAAAAAATGATTTAAAAAAAAAAAAAGAAGATGTATTTTCAGAACGCTCCTGAAATGAGTTTCCATTTAAAGTAGAAAAGGCTTTCGGATCATTTCTGTGTTTTTTTTGTGGGGGGGGGGGGGGGGGGGGGGGGGGGGGGGGGGGGGGGGGGGGGG
>JASSRZ010002608.1:20290-31576 GCA_032164315.1 Malacoctenus gilli
CCCCCCCCCCCCCCCCCCCCCCCCCCCCGTTACCACAAGAGCAGCATCGTCTCCAGTAAAGTCTGAGCTGGTTTGCACGACCAAACGTAGAAAAATTAGAGGTAGAGGATAAATGAGTTACATTTGTTTTGAAGTGTTGCTAACAAAGATGGAACAGCGATCGATGGATTCAAGGCTGATCCCCCACCCCTGGTAAAAAAAACTGAGGTAATCGGTAAAAACTCCAGGAAGTCTGCAGCTCAAGTACCCAGACTTTATACAAACTTCCAGAGAGCAGCAGCTGCGTGGATGTTGTGCGAGGGTCCACGCTTGTTTCTGCTTAGCAACCTTTTTTTTTTCCGGGAAAGAGAGCAACGATCTGATAATGTTTTTTTTGGAGCTGTGTTTATCAACTTACTCCTGAGCCCTTTGCGCCTGCTGCAGTGCACCGCACCAGGCGGCAACACGCCACGCCAGGATGCTGCCAATTACTCCGACAACTGTGTGCTCAGACTCACTTTCTCCTGCTCTGCGATAGCTTCACAGAGTGTTTGTGCTTCTGAGTCAAACAGCGACCATAATGCGATGACCCCCAAAGCGTTAAAGCGGTAAATTCCCATTGATTTCATTCATTTGAATCAATGTTCCTTCATATACCAGTCGTTAAAACTGAAGCATTAGATTCCTTGAATAACACTACACAGATGCATATACAGTAACTGTACTAAGCAGAAACAATGAAGTGAAGGGGTGTAGCGATGTCGATGGGAAACCACAGAAAAAAATCCATCCGCTTTCATCAGTTTTCACCTCACATCCTCAGCATGTTGCTGGGCTGGCTGGGCTCCTAACGGGCACAAAACAACGCTCGCATTCCTGAAGCTGCGTTTAGTGATTTCGCGAACTGTGGGACGTAACTTGGTTGATCTGGCACTCTGTTCTCCCTAACCCTGGGCCGCCACCCACTGGCCTGTGTGCTGCCCACCGGCTTCCCCCCGCCGTCTCGGCCAGTTCCCCTCCCCTGCCTGCTACTCCTCCTTTGAAACACAAGTCATTAGGAATAGCGAGCGGCATTGTGCCAGCGTGCATTTGCATCTCTTTCCCAATCTGTGGCACTTTGGGGTCTCCACGGCTTATTCTGGCGCTTGGTCCCAATGCCTTTGCTTTTTTTTGGGGGGCCATATGCGCTGACATGCTGGTAAACAGTTTAGCCGATCTAAGTGGCCACCCCTAATGCAATTTGGAAAAAAACCCCCAAAAAACCCACAAATTGTGGGCCAGAGTTGACAGCGATTTGTTACACTTAGAGATAAGCTCCATTCTGCAGGTACAGAAGTGAGAGAAAGTGCCGGCAGCGTTGCAGGTTTGACCATTCAATTGGAGAGTTGTGCAGGACGGGATCGCTCCACTGGACCTTGGGGTGATTAGGGTTAGGGTTGGGGGGGGGCATGCTTAACAGTCATAGCCTCTCCATACAAAGTGAGTATCACCCCAACACACCTCAGACAACAGGTGAAAGGTCGAAAAGTCCGATGGACTTCGACACGAATGTCGGTCATCCACGACTTGGCCTACCCGTCACTGCAATAACCCTGTCCACCACCCCCCCCACTCCTCCACTCCCTCCGCTGCTCACATTTGGTTCCTGAGCGTTTTCCCACATGAGCAAGGGAAAGACACCACTAGTGAGAACTGGACGACACGTTCAATGAAGAAAACTGCGCCCCCAGGGGAGGTGTGAGAATGTATGTAATTATCTGGGCTGCGAGCCAAGAGGGAAATTTTTAACTCCCCCACCTCCACAGAGAAAAAGGGAAAGGCGTCAGACATCCATTAAGTGCAGGGATTAGCTCACTTTTTTTTTTTTTTTTGCTCAGTTTGCCTTTCCCCTCCCGGTCATTTCCTCCAATTCTTGCTCTCCCACCTCTTTCGCCCTCTGGGCTTATTTGGAGAGGCAGATGAGAGAAAAAGTCACTATTGTATAGAAAGAGGAACAAAAAAAAAACATTTTAATGCATTACAAAAAGAATGCAACAAGTTGTCCAGTACGGTCTGCGAAAGCGTGTCACGCCAACTATTGTGCATTGTGTTCCAAACGGATTATCGCAATGGCTGTTTTGAAGAGGTTTGAGTAAGAAGCGGACTCTTTGGGCAGCTCCTCTGTTTGTTTAGTGTTGGGGTTGTTGTATTTTTGTTTCTCCATGAGGCCTCCAAGGCCCCAGAATACCACAACAAAGGGTGGCAGGGCTGACGGCATGTGAGTGGAGGACAAACTTGGAAATACGACGAAAAAACTGGCGATTTAGTTAAAAGGAAAATTGTGTCAAATGTTTCTTCATGACGGCGTCACACACGGACAAGAAACACTTCCCATGTGATGCTTTGAGAGACTCACGTGGGACAGCGTGATCAATGAGGCTGATTGTGTTGTCGCGGCTGTATTTGTTCAGCTTGTGTAGTTCAAACTGACCCGAATGGGCGATGAAAGGAACAAGGAGGCTCTGAAAGGAGGAGGGTTGTTCTTGTTTTCCATTAATTTGACAATGGCGCTAATCGAGCTCACCGCTGTCGCGCGCTGCCGACGTCACGTCTCACGTCGTGGTCGGAGGTAAATGACAGAAGAAAAAGCTGAAACCCTCTGCCGGTTGCAGCGCGTTCACTGTTGTTTCTGATTGGAACCTGGTGGAGAAATGGAGTTTCCGCCGGCAACGTTTCAGTGTGTGTGAGTGCATCCCTCATCGTGAAGCTTCTGTACTGGGACAGTCCCTACAGACGACCTTTGACCCCTTGACCCCTTTGCTGCCAGTGACAGTGCATTTCCGCCCCTTTTGCGCCGCAATTTGCCCTATTTGTCCGCGTCCCTGCAACTCCCTGCTCCACTCATTTTGGCCGCCCACCACAGGATGGTGCATTTACTACAGGATGGCTGTTTTAGTGTGCGGTGCTGGACAATCATCAACTGGACTTCATCACAAAGGAAAAAAGAGCAAAGTTGGAGACCGACAAAGTCCGTCTGCTTGAGTACTTTAGCGCAGAGTTTTGGAAATTCATACTTTGTACTTCTTGCATTTTTTAGGTACTTCTTTACTTTTATTCAAACATGTTTCAAAGACAAATATTTCACTTACTACTTCAGCACATTTTTAGGAAAGGCTGTGAAGTCACACAAGCACGCACGCACACACACACAGAGTTCACTTGTAGTAATATTGGACCGTTAATTTATGTACTTATTCTCAAGTACTGGGGTTGAGATGTGTCTACCAATGAATACGAGTAAAACTCTTTGTAAAAACAGCTTTAGACTGAGGTACTATTATGTAGCATTGAGTGGCCACCTGATTTTTTTTCCTACATCAGAAGCTTCAATAGGTTCTATCCCAATACAGATGCGACTTGGACTCATGTCTAGCGTATTGTTGTGGAAAGCACTTGGCAGGCTTGTTTTGCAGGAGGAATGTTCCAATAACAGGAAAAACTGAACGTCATTCAAGGTTAATTCCCTATATATAAGCACTAGAAACATAAAGTACTTTTTATTATCTTGGAACAAGAAAGACATTTTTTTTGCCCCACATTGGCAGTTGAGTTTTTTTCACAAATCACCATCAGGCTGGTCTTTATAAGCTGGGTCCCATCTGACAGAAGAGCAGTGCTTCTCAGGCATGGAAATAATACACAAACTAGCAATCAGTCAGACATCTTTGCTTGGTCAACGGCAGTCTGAAAAGGAGTTGATACAAATGAGCGACATTCAGATTGGAAGAAAAAAGACAAAAAACAAGTAGCTCTTTGGTTCTGGAGTGTAAACTTAAAGTAAAGAGCAAGTGTCGGAGTGTAAGCAGAGGAGCCATTTCTTGCTTTTTTGTCTTTTGGATTCCTGAGCCTGTTTTGCCCCATCAGATCAATTGTTCGGACCCTTGGTGTACATTTTGGATTTGCCTCATCTCTGGATTCTCTCGTTTTGGATTATGACCACTGCAAGCCCCTGACTCATTCCCTGTGTCAGCGATGACGGCCAGGTTTGCGAACTCAATTGCACGACAGTGCAAAGTAAGATTGTGGGAACGATTAATTCCGAAAAGGCAAGTCAACAGTCTAGAGTGCAAAACCAGGAGAGGTGTAGTGTAGATGGTCCGGGGGGGAAGGCAGGGATCAGGCACCAAACAGGAGAATCCAGGGAGAACAGGGCGAATTCAAGTCCGAATGGCAGTTCAAGGGATCCCAGGGATATCACAAGGAAGGCAGGCTAAGTAACAAAAGGGTCAGTAATCAGAAGTATGGCAGGAACAAAGACGGGCTACAACTGGCTTGGAAGCACAGACAAGCTGGCAACGTGACACAAACAGAAGCCCACATATATACTAGGAGCACCAGTTGAGTCTAATCACAGAGCAGGCACATGTGTAGCACATTAGGCAGGGAGCAGCAATCACACAGGACAGTCCGCAAACCCGGCTTGACGTTTGCTTGTATGTGGCCGAGGTTTAATAGGGGTCTGCAAGTTGATGCAGAGGATGACTAATTTCTAAATGACAGGCTTTTAAAGCTTTTTTTTAAATAAACAAACTGAAATTAAAAGGTACGCTCATGTCCAAGTTAAATCGAGCACAACCTGTTTGAATGATGTCTTATCTTTCTGATTTTCTATTGCTTCCTGGTGAGTTTGTGGGACTGGTTTGACATGAAGATCTGTTTCTTTTCTTCAAATCTCCCCACTGCTTTTTCACCTGCCTGCTTGTGACTTTAAATGAGTGGTGCAATAATAATAGTATTGAGTCAGCGCATTCAATCTTGCAGGTTAACTTGGGCATGACTGTCCTCCCACGCTGTCTTCCTCTTTAGAGATGTAACTTATTTGCAATAAAAAAAAGCTTGCTTAGGTACAATTCACAATTGCAAAATATGTGCCTTCTTCTCTCTGGTTGCCATGGTGAGTTGTGGTGCTCAATGGAATCCATTGAGAAGGTTCTTTTTTGTCTGCAATGGTGCACGAGCGTCACTCAAGGTGAACCAGAATAAACTGAATCTACCATCCTTGAACCAGGTATGAAAAGTCAGAGTTAGCTGACAACCCCCTCCCCCCTCAGAGACCACCAATAACCTACTGTACATGTGTGTTAAACCTTGTTTGCTCACCTCGCCTCCGCTTGCTTCCCTCCTTTAATTCTATTGTCATTTTAAAATTGTGTTTTGTGGGTTTTGTTTTGTTTTTTTTTCAAAAATATCCACCGAAGATCAATAGAGCCCCTTCGTCTCTATGGGTCGCACTGAGCCTGGTGTAAAACGGGCCCACGGCGCTGATAGTTCCTTGCTCCCGTTCAGCCCTGTTTGCATTCCCGCAGTGGCTCCCATCGACCGCGGCCCGCTGAGATTTATCTTTAGGGCCCGAGGCGTCTATGCCCCCCCATCTATCCCCTGTCAGTTTTTTTGGTTTTAATTCATTGTAAGTCGCTCAAATGTCTCAATCCGCCACCCCCCCCCCCCAAACAAACCCCACAGCAAAGAAAGCCTTGGACCTACAACGCGGTATAACAGGAAAGTGTGTGTGTCTGCTTTCAGACTTGCTAATTAACATGATGCTCTGCTGTGGCTCGGCTGGGTGAGCGGGTTGCCTTTTGTGACGCTGAGGTTGCCGTTTCTTCCCCCCGCCATTCCTTCGCTGCACTCGTGTCCTCCAGCACATCCAGAGTTGGTGTGAACGTCGGGGCGAATACGACCTTCCCATGCAAAGTCTTTGTGACAACAGAGTTTGGTACAAAACTGGGCTGAAACTGTTAAATTAAACAAATGGACACCAGCCGATACGGTTTGATGCATTGAAAGAAAAGGGACACTATGTGGATGTGGGTGGTCTCCATTGATTCATGCTTTGGGCTGGCCTTTAATAATGGTGTGTGTATGTGTAAAATCCATTAGACTTCACCCATCTTTTTATTTGACTCTAGTCAGGCAAGACTGTATGTATGTGATCTATATGTGAATAAAGATAGACTACAGGTCACACCCCTTTTAGAGGACTTCATCCCACTTTGATGGACTGATGCTCCATGTGCAAAAACAACTGTGAATCTACTACGGGGACCCTCCCACGCGAGGGTCTCCTGACAGCAGAAGTGAATCAAATTTTAAGAAAACACACACACACACACACACACACACACACACACACACACACACACACACACACACACACACGAGGTCGATGCAGAGAGAGACACTGTGCGACAGCCAGCTGGAGAGAATCAAGAAGCACAAAAGAAATCCACAAGATCGTGTCGCCCAACTTAAAGCGCATCCGCATCTTTTGATCACATGATTTGTTGGGTTCACATCTGCCTCCCATTTTCAAGGCAGAGCCCGAACAGCTTCCCCCCCCTTCCACTGGCCACCTCCTTCCATCACTGCTGTGGCTCAGGGCGCGTGGCCCAGCTTCGGCGCTGACCATCATCAGTTAATACAGGTCACGCGAAGGGGTTGTCTTCAGGGGGGAGAAGTGCATGACGGGGGGGGGGGGGGGGGTTTATTATGAGGTGTGAGGGGTCCAATCTATACTGGTCCCAGAGCAACAGTGAGCTTTGCTTGGGGTCAGTTTCCTTGGATTCAAAGGAAAAGTCGGAGGGTGGCTCCCATGGGACCGTCACACAGATTGTCTTTTCACAGTCAAATTCAGTGATATCTTTCCCAATCGTTGAGGCTAAATTAGAGATGCATCGATCTGATGTCAATATCAATTTAAAGAGGAGGACAACTCAGCTTGCCAGGAACCTTCACTGCTAGCGCAAGCTTACCTCAGCAGCCCGGAGACCGGGGAGCCACCGGCAGCATCTTCAAACAGCGACCCAGATTCTGCTACGAGTGTGGCCATTGAGGGAAGCGCTGATGACAGCTTTCCAGTCTCACCGCTTCCTGAGCCGCCTGTCAAATCTGGGAGCAGCCCCCTGCGTCTCAACAAATCTCCTCCCTGGGGATCCTGCACTGTAGGAGGGGCCGTCGCCGAGCAGTTGAGGGAAAAGGCAATTAACAGAGGGTCTGTAGCTTTTAGGATACATTCCTAAAAAAAACCCAGCAATGGGAGAAATCCGCAAACTATTATATTCATTGTTTTCAATCATTAAACAGTACTGTGTTCTATAACAGCGTCCTTCAGCCACGAAGCTTCTTCCTTTCTTCACTGTTTTTCTCTATGAGATAAGTATTGGTAGATTCTAAATCTTAGATATCCGCATAGGCATCGGAAGTGAAAACGTGGATCAGTGCATCCCAAGGCTAGTTTTGATTGCCTTACGCTCCTCCAGCTGCATGTTGCAAGTTAGCGTGAAGCCAGCCTTCAAGGAAAACACCTGAACCCTGGTTATGATGCAAAACTTTGGGGAATCATGAGAATTCTGGACTGTTGGGACAGTAGATTAGGTGAGGCGGGGTCAGACCCCAGGAAGATTTATCTGATTGGTAAGTAAAAATTCTCATGCAATATATAAATAGCGTAACATTGTGAAACAAGTACATACTGATGTGCGAGAGGCAGGCAAGAGTTTCTGGCTAATGTTGTTGTTTCTACTGTTTCATTGTAATCCAAACAACTAATCCCACCAATGGCTGCAACTCTATTAAATTGCTTCAAGCTGATGAGAGCAAGGACACTGGTACAGAGGTGGTCGTTGCCCCCCCCCGCCCCCCCCGATATTTTACGGTGAATCCCTGGCCTGAAACTTGGGTTTTCTCGTCGGAAAATTAACAAGTGAAACTGGTGGGAGGTTTTTTTTGTTATTTGTTAGCAAACTGGCAGAGGAGAGAGAGATCTGGCATGTGAAATGTTCTCATCTGGTCTGATTTGTCCACCATCCGACATGCAAATCAACTGGCATCCAACAAGTAGAAGATGAGTTTTGATTTCCATTGATCCCCCCCCTCTCCCATTGTAAACCTTTAATCCAGTCATCTTTTTTCAGTCTTTCCAGGACTGCCAGGCACGTGATGTTCAAACACAAGTGGCGGCTGGCAGGTGTCATTCTTTGGTCTGATTACTCAGACCCATGTCGGCGGCTTTTCTTTCTCACCACGTGAGGATCCACTGATTTCACGTCTGACCGACGACGCTCACAATCACCCTTCACTGTATTGGGTAGCTGAACTTGGCATGGGGGGGATCCCGGCGCTCCCGTGGGTTCTAACCGTCTCAACAATGTTGGATCGAGGCATTTCAAACCGCACCCAGGCGTCCCAGCATTATCTCCCAGTCAATCTTAAGGTCTTTTTCGCCCTATTGATTGCAGTACCCCCCCCCCCCCCCACACACACTCTCCGTCTCTACCCACTAAGCTAACAGATATGAATGAACTGCTGCAGGAAGCGAGCATTTTCATGGAAAGGCCGAGCCCGGGTGGGGTTTGTTGACATTCTCATTCGACCTGACACCCTCAGAATGTAAAGGAAACCTCGCGTCGGGTCGATCCGCCAGGCGGCATAAATAAACTTCCTCATTTGTTGGCACTTTACATTCACAGAAAATTTGATTGTTAACTCCCCCCCCCCCAAAAAAACCCCCAAACTGCCCCGTGAAGGACAGCAAAAGAGTAGCAAAAAGGAAACAGCCTCTTACCAGGACGCAGCAGACTTTTACTAATGGTGCCACCGCCAGGTTACGGTCAATAAACAGTGCAATCCAAGGCAGATTGCAGGTGTTTAACAGTCCAAAGTTTCGGCTTGTCTACATTAATCTACAATTTCCCAACCTCATCACCGAACCTTCACCAAGGGATGCCACACGCATAACACGTCAACATGGAGGTGACCAGGAGTCAGGAGACAACCTCAACAGTGGTCGCTCTGCTCCAAGCTCCTCACGGGTGATGGGTTTTTTTTTCACCCCAATTCCCCCCCGCCCTTGTGGTAGAAACTCGCATTAAGTTGCTGTTCTCTCGGTCATGACCCAAAATTTTAGGGTTTTTTAAAGCTATTTTTTCACAACAGCAAGTTGCTTCATTGACCTGCTGTTGTTGCCAACTTCTCAGTGACTAAATAACATGATCACTGAAAGGAAAGCGTAAAAAATCCCCAGACTTTCCTGAGTTCTCTGGAAATGTAAATTCCTTTCATCCAGTGATCCATCAGTGTCACAAACAGGAAAACGAGTATTTCACTATGTCTGTCTTACTTGGTTTTCGGGTCTTTTTGACACATTTGCTTCGCCACAGTGGTCCGATGTTATTCAGCAATCACTCCTGACCTATTGTCCTTGGAGGTCTCCCAAAAATGCCTGCAGGAGAAGCTGCTGACCCGTCCGTCTGGTCTCCGATTTGCCGAAACATCGAGGTGGCTCTCTGGAATTTGGCAGACACGGTCATTGCCAGCGACACACGAGAGCGGGAAAGCCTTCAAAATAAAAGCAGTGGTTCGTGGTGGAGCTCGAACTCTGATGACCTCGGAGCTGGTGAGTCCCGGAGCGTCTAGTTCCGCGCCGAAGACTGAGGCCTCGCAAGGGGTTAATCGAAATGGGACTGGTCAGTTGGCGGTAGGATTATAAACTCTATTTTCTTCGGCATTCCTCTGTCAGGTATAATAATTGTAATAACCTTTCGTTGTGGCAACAGCATCAGCCAATAGAGAGTGCGGGGCCAAAAGGGAATAAACATGAAGGAATGCAACTGAGTCTTTAGTGTGACTCTGGTGTGACCCCCCCGCCCCCCCCCCCCATCTGCTGGACCAGTGGATAATGAGAGCGACGGCTCACCCCCCCCCTCCGTCTGTGGGAAAAAGCCATGTCCCAGCTCCCATTGCTGGCTCCGAAAAAACAGTTTGGCCCCGTGGATTCCCAGAGATTGGATTTGTGGACCTCCTGTGTTGGTTTACCTACCTCCAGTGAGCAGGCAGTAACTCACTGTTCATCCGCTTCACAGGGTCCCCCCCGCCCTTTCCCCGGCTGCCTCTCTTCCCCTCAGTTAAGCCGCCCTTCTTCCCTTGGCCGCAGACTGTCTCTCTCCCTTTCTCTCACTAGACAAGTGAATCTAACGAGAGGCAAACTGAGGTTGTTATGTTGCGTGGACTCTACTCATGCTGAAGGGACTTTAGGCGAATCAGACGTATAGATGAGTTGGGAATCAGGTGATTGTTCCGGTTGTGGGGGTCCAGGGGGATGGGATGGCAAGGAATTTTGGTTTAAAAACATCACACCAGCCTGGTATTGGCGTTAACAAAACAGAAATACCACCCCCCCCCCCAAAAAAAACCCCAACCCCCCCCCCCAACATTATTTAATTACTAAATTACTGTTTGCAAAGGAAAAATTAACCAAGACGGAACAATAACTCCTCAGTGTACTGAGAAACTCTAATTTTCCTTTGTTTTCCTGCACAGCAATTACCAGAGCCAAAGAACCCTGACGCATTCAAAAGAATTGGAAATGACAGCTCTAAAGGACTTCCTGCAATAGAAAGAGAACCATAAAATTAAAAACGGATCTCTTCCAGCAATTCATTCGTCAGCTTTCGCACATTAATTCACAAAAAGACTCAAACTATTACGTTAGCTTATAAAACTCAGGTAAAATTAATAAAGAATAACATGAAGCGAATGATTTAGCATTTTGGAAAAATTTCAACTTCGAAGAACTTAAGAAAACAGCTAAGAAAACAAAGAGAGGTCGCTCCAAACAGCAGAAACTTGTGACTAAAACAAAGTAAGCCACATATCTTATATTATTAGTCGGTCTAATTGTTTAGGCGAGTGAGTGGATGTGAAAAGGAGATATCGTGTTGACCGAGTAATTTTGTCCAGAACAACTCTCCACGTCCGAAATGGCCTTGCCGAATGTTAATTTCAGGAATGGTTCCCCCAAAGTGTGTGTGTAAACTATTTATGTCTGTTTTGTCCTGACTGCAAACAGGCTCAGCCTTCGCTGGAGGCACTTTTTTAATTTTTTACTGACGTGGAAGCGATTTTCAGTGTAGAATTTCCTCCACCATCACTTCCAAACTGCCCGTGGTCACAACTGAGTCGGCTACTTGCTGTCACCCAGCACATTGTAAGATAAATATGTGGTGTCACTCGCACTCACCGGAGAACACAATCCAGCATGCCTCATTCGATCGCGGCGGACCAGGCTGCCGGTTGCCAGATGAAGTTTGCTTTGCTCCGTGATGTAGCGTGCAGGTTTAATTGCTTACATGTGTTCATTTTCCTGAGAGCTCCAGTCATCCTTCACTCGCCTTCATTGGAACATTATTGTCATCCATGTCTTTGGGTTGAATGAATCAAGCTAATGAGCCGTCCATCCATCCATCCATCCATCCATCCATCCATCCATCC
>JASSRZ010002620.1:0-38345 GCA_032164315.1 Malacoctenus gilli
GGTTGTTTTGTCCGCTGCCCCCCCCCCCCCCCCGCCAGGCCTAAGTGCCCCCCATAATAAAGGCCTACTTGACTTTTCAACCTCCGCTATTCCAGACGATTACTTCCATTGTGATCGCCAACCTGCTCCGTTTCTCTGCCCACCCAAAAAGAAAGAGCAGACAGAAGAAACAGCCTCACTTAACAAGCCTCCGAATTTCCTGTTTTTATGTTTGTATTTTTTTTTTGTATTTCTCGAACGAAGTAACATTTCGGGGAGCTGATAGTATTGAACTGCTGTACCTCTCACTGTGCTGATTTAGTTTATCCCTGGAGAAAAATAATATTTAGCCCCCCAAGTTTGACCTGGGAGATTTCTAGGCTTCACACCTTTTATTTAAACGTGAAAATAATTAATAGGACCTCCACATTTATTCATCCAATAACAAAACGGTATTTTCTGGCAGGTTTGTATGCAAAGCAACGTAATTTAAAAAGAAAAAAAGATGAGCAAAAATAGCATATAGCCTTCAAAATGAACAACTTTGATCATTTTCCTGCGCAATAATAACAATTATCACACAGAAAAAAGGTTAAATTGAGCGATATTTTGAGTAATGTTTGCAGGATGAACGCAATTTATTCACTAAAAATGACATCGTCTTCAACACACACACACACACACACACACACACACACACACACACACACACACACACACACACACACACACACACACACTGAGCAGTAGGAATATTTTTGAGTTGCCACTCAACTTTTGATCCAAAACTGTAGCAAATGTATAGCCAGCAGCAGCAGCAGCAGCAGCAGCAGCAGCAGCATCATCACTATCATCAGCATCATCCTCAGCAGCAGCGGCGGCAGCAGCAGCAGCACGTCGCATTTCCACATGCCTCCCATTGAGGTTTATTCATTAGGCTCCTCACACTGACCCGTTTGCTATTCATGGGAGGTTTTCTTTTCCTCTCTCTCCAAACAAACCCGAGCGGAGAGTGGCAGATGCGTGCCATTATTGCCCACGGCTCGCTGGAAGCTGTTTTTATGTGAGGCAGAGGCGGGTTAACCTAATCAATCATGTCGACCAGTTGTGTTAAGGACGATTCATGGAAGGAGGAAGAAAACATATGGCGCAGGGGCGGAGGCAGCCTTTTCTTACCGCCGCGGCCAGACCGGGACCTTCTTGTGACAAGATGTATGGAGGGGCGGCGGGCAGAGCGGGGACAAAGGCGGCGGGCGGCTGCTAATTGAAGTCGTGGCACTTCAAGGCTGAAAGAGGGGGTCAAATATTCAAGGAGTCCCTGTTTAACCAGAGCGGCCAGATTTTTTTTTGGGGGGGGGGGGGTCTTGAATATTTAATGCGCCTCTGCCTAATCCGTTGTAGCGCATCTCGGGGTCAGATCGTCCCCGCCTGGTTATTAGAATAACATCTTCCTCAATGACGACATTCCTCCAGACAAATAATCAAAAAGCATTTCTTATTAGTTCTTACTTTTATACCTTCTACATGCTGTTATTCCCTTAATTTCGACTTCTTTGCTCTGACTTTCAATCTTTAAACAACCTGCTGTTAATTAATTTATTATCAATTTAAAAGCAGCAACGTTAAAACTCTCCTGAATCCTCCCTCGTTTTTTTTTTTCTTCTCAATTCAGTTATTTTTCTTTGTTGACAGTCTGCACAATGAGACATCCGATGCCGCCGGAAGCTTCCTTGAAATATCATATAACCTTTATTTACATAGATGCTGATTAAATAGAATGTTACAATAAAATTATCGCATAGGATGTCCGATTTATATACAACAACTCAGGGCGTGTAAAAGTTTGCAGTCGGAGGTGACGGTGGCGCAGTGGCCGGGCCTGCACGCGCGCACGGGGGGGGGGGGGGGGGGGCGACCTCTCTCTGGACAGAAAAGGAACACATTCACACATTCAAAGTGTGATGCACTGGAACATCGAGCCGAATTAGGTTTGGAAAAAAAAAGGGAGGAGAAACAGGGTGGGTTTCAACGTTTTGGCAGATCCGATTCCTTAACCGGTATATAAAAAAAAAAGATGCAGAGAAATGGCAAAAAAAAGGAAGGAAAAAATTAATTGCACGAATCCTCCCCCCCACCTCCTTCCAAATAAATCTGAAGTATTCAAATGTATATTAAAACGCTTACACAGTTTTCAGTCTTTCCTGCGCTGTGAGAGTGAAGTTATGTGAAGGAGGAGGCCAGAAAAATCCCTCATATATCGCGGTGAGACACAAACGACGGACTCGGCAGCTTTTTCAAGTCTGACTAATAAATTAAAATAGTGGGGGTTTGGGGGGGGCGGGCTGGGTGGATGGAGGGGCGCAACAAAGCCTCTCCTCGAAAAAAGTTCAAATATGTTTATATTCTCCTCTTGACAATATCCGTGCAAAAGTTTGGGAAGAAAAAAAACGTCCCCCTTTTTCTTTCTTTCTTTCTTTCGTCATTTTTTTCTCGATATTCTGTCTCAGTGTCGCTTCGGAAAGCCAGCGGGCAGCCGACTGTCAATCGTCCACCTCGATCTCCTCGTCGTCCTCCGAGAACTCGTCCGTGGTCTGGTCCCTGGACGACGACGGGGACTGTGGGAAGGCTCTGTGTCCCTGCGAGGTCGGCGAGACGCTGGGCGAGCGCGCCTCGGGGCAGCCGCCGCCGTGGGGGTCCTCGGCGTTCTCCATGGTGACGAGTTTCTGCAGGGTCTGCGGCGTGATCTTCTTGAGCGACTCCACGTCCGCCTTCATCTCCTCCAGGTCCCGCTTGAGCTTGGCCCGCCGGTTCTGGAACCAGGTGATGACCTGCGCGTTGGACAGTCCCAGCTGCTGCGCGATTTGGTCACGGTCGGCGGGGGAGAGGTACTTCTGGTACAGGAACCGCTTCTCCAGCTCGTAAATCTGGTGGTTCGTGAAGGCCGTCCGCGACTTTCTCCTCTTTTTCGATGTCTGCCTCTGGCCAAAGGCGTTCACGTGCTCGCGACCTTGGATCGGATGGAAGAAGAAAGAAACACACACACACACACACACACACACACACACACACACACACACACACGCACACACACACATACACACACGGGACGTTTGAGTAACCCAGAAGCGTCAAATCCGCCCCCCCCAAAACCACAGCAGCAGACTGGAGACAGCACCGCACAAGCGGCCTGTCGCTGATTTACAGACGGCATTTCTTCTTTTTCCCCTTAACAGCAAAATATGATGTTTACAGTGAAGCATTGCCCAAAAGTTCTAAGTGGTGAACAAAGCAAGACAAGGATCTCATTCTGAATAATAAAGCTGATATTTATCGCAATAATATCGCCTCAAAACGACACAAATTAACGCCTTCAAAATAAAATCCCTGACAGCCTGTGCTCACGTTTACGTGAAGTCCCTTTTACGTGACTTCTTATCACGATAAAGGGTGCTAGGTGTGCTGTTTAGCACGCGTTTATCTGTCAGTCTGGAGGAGGCCTTCGTGACTTCATGCCAGCTGACAGTGGGCTAAAATCAGCTGGTCTGGCCCGTCCAAACGTCATTAAAATGCAAACTAAGACACCCCCCGGAAAGTTTCATTTCTTTTCCCTTTTCGCCGTGCTGGACACGCACCCGTGCAGCTGACCCACACGCCTCCCTCTCGAAGTCAAAACACAACGCAGCTCGCGGTGAGCTCAGCCGCAAGACCTGCCACCACTAAAATGTCCCCAACTCTCCAGTCTGTGAAAATGTGACGTTGGACGTTGTAGGGAACGCGGTTACCTTCTGCCGCCTGGATGACGCTCACTTCCAGCCCCTTGAACGTCTTGCTGGCCAACTCCTCCAGCGCGCACAGCGGCGACGACGGCGTGGTGATCCCGTTCCGCGCCGCGTTGGTGCCCGCGACTTTCTCCAGCGCTCGCGGCGGACAGACACTGGCGACCGACTTCTTGACGGAGGGCTTGTTGAGGATATCCTCGATGCTGAACGGCGTCAGCGGCTTGTTGGAGTTGGCGGGCGGCGGCAGCTGGTCCAGGGGAGCCCGTCTCCTCTCCTCGCCGCTGGACTGCAGCACGGAACCTGCCTTCATGTCTTTACTGGAGGTCATCGCAAGTCCCGAAGAATCGCAGCTCTCAGTTTCGAAACAAAAAACAAAACAAAAAAAAAGCCCAACAAAAAGTTGGCTATTTCATTCAAATGTCCGATTGGAGCGTCCACAAGTTCTTTTTTTTTGTCCACGCGTGCTCGACGTCCTCGTCCAACTCCAAGTCGTTTTGACACCCCCCAAAAAAACCAGACGAAGTGCTGCAAACTTAGCTCGGCCGGGAGCTTTCCTCCGAAATCACCATGCTTCGGGCGTAGCTGTGAAGGCAGCCGGACTGCTATTCCCCCTCAGAGAGTCCCGGTCCCTCTGCCAAGCTCCATGTAGATCTTTAGGAAGTAACAGACTGGAGGGGGCGAATCCCTGCGAGCAGGAAGGGGGGGAAAAAAAGGCTCGTTTCTCGGGCACCGAGAAAAAGGGAAAAGCGCCTGCTAACGAGTTATTGTTGATTGGGCGAAGTTCAATTAGAGAAACACTACACTCCTTGCTGACCCGCCGCCGCGTCTTAAAGGGCCGGACCATATAACTAATTGGACGTGGGGAATAGGAGGAGTCTGTTGCTGCCGGGGAGAAAGATGCCCTGAAATGTTTATGCATCTGTTTCCCTCTGCTGGTGTGTTCCCCGAGAAAGCGAGAGTCGCTGGCCATTAAAACACCGCCACCAGCATCTTTGTGTTCCGGGGGGGGGGCAAAAGTTTTGGAAGAACACCAAACCCACAAAGGCTTCCGGCCGCGAGGTTCACTCGGGCGTATTCGTGCGTAATTACGCAAAACGCTTTTTTGGAGGGGATAAAGTGCAGATTGGACACGGTGTTGTGAGGCAATTTGGCATCAGATGGCTACAAAGAACACGTTTAAATATGAAATGTTGTGATTATTTTTTTGTCCATTAAAGAAAAGAAAAAGAAATCGGTGTTTACAAGACAGCCTGTGGATTCTATAACCAGGTTTTTATTGTTTATAACAATAGATTAGATAATATAGACGCATGACGACAGGGTAAACAAAATGCTCCTCCTGTATATTATTTTTCATAACTTTAAGAGATGGTTATAAGTCAATTTCAAAATAATGTGATCGCGATTTTTTTTTTTTTGCATTTTTTAGCACAAAATAAAACTCATGAAACATTTATTTTCCAAGTTCCAAAGTTGACTTTATTGATGCTTTCAGTACATTCTTCTTTATGTTACACAGTTTCATTTTTTCTCCTTCCCCCCCCCCCTCAGTGGCGCAGCCTCGCTGCTGCTCGTCCCCGCAGGTACACATCCAGACTCCGCGCGTAATTCAATGCGGTGGCGTGAAACAAGCGAATAATACAGGTGACGCCGTGCGGTGGCTTCGTGAGTCTGAGGTCCGGGGGAATGCGAATTTCTTTCACTGGAGGAGGTTTAGAGAACAAAAAAAAAAGGAAATATGTGGAGAGGCAAAACGGATCACGGCCAGGAGAAAGCGCGGGGGGGACGAGAGCGGACCGTCCGGGAGAGACGCAGGTACGTCTGCTCCGAGGAAACACACCTTGTTTGATCCCAGGCTGCTCCGATTTAGCACCTGGGGGCTGTTGTCGTCTCTTGGTTTGTTATTCGTTTAACCACACTGCAAAAAGACGTTACCTGTTGAGAAAATGTGATAGTGTTGACGTGAAAGAAACCATGGCAAGTGCAGTGTTGTCCGGGTGAGAGATGAATATTTATAGCAACAATAAAAGGACATTTTATCTCAATTATACCGAGATCTAAACGTGACTTACATTTTTTTTGTATCTCTGAATTATATCGGCACCACCTGCAAAAAATACTCTCAGTCCCCAAACAAAACAAAGGCTGCAGAGAATGGATATTATAAAAAAATAAAAATAAAATCACATTTTCTCTGACCTCAGTGGGTAAAACGCTGCCGCCCAGCAAGCCACTGCGGAGAGGCTTGTGCCAACAGGAGCATATGGTGACATTGGTTTAGGGACAGAGGTATAAAACAGCGGGAAATTCTATTATCCGCCCAGGAGGTCCACCCTTTGTGGCTGCTTTGAATACATATTTCTCCATAACGAGCAGGACTTCGTGGGGTTTAAACTCAGTTAGGGATGGAGGACGGAGGCAGAGCAGGCGTCGGAGGAAAGGAGCGCAGGTAGCCGGGAAAGAAATATATTAGTATCACAATGAAGGTAAATTATCGTGACGTTTTTTGCACTTGAATTCAGAATTAGACTTTGAAATCTAATGGAGCGACTCGGTTCAAGTGAGAGACTGAGTCGACGCTGATTTATGTGGAAAGATGATGAAATAAAATGGAAAAATGGTTTCTGTTAAAAAAAAAAAACACGTCAGTTTGCGATTTGGTCATCAATATTTATATATTTTTTAATAATGTTTCTTATCATTTGTTTTATATCCATCAGTCCCACCTTTCTCCATGGTTCTGGATCGGATTAAATAGGTCGCCAGTAGTTCTACAGATGTGACAGGGATGAGCAAGCTCGAAGCTCTTCCGAACCTGCAGTAGATTATTAACCCTAATTTGGGTCCAAGCACAAACAGCATAATTACGGTTCAGTGAGCTTTGAGGTCTTAGATGAAGCTGCTCGGGAAGTCTCTTTTTTATGGGTGGAGCGCTTTATTTAAACGTTAATTAGAGACAGATCAGCTGACATCATCAATCATCGGCTCTGGAGGGATTCAATTGGATGATGCGCGTGGATTTCACCTCCTATCATATCAATGGAGCGCTCTCCTGCCTTTGTAGGTGGCTCACATGTTCGCTCATTATAATGGAGCTAATGAGGATTTGTTCCTCGTGTGGAGCAATGTTTGCCTAATGTTAGCAGTGCTTTTCTGATTCATTCCGTCTAAAAGATAAAAAAAAATTAAACCCAGCTCTCTCAAAATGAGCCAACAAGGCCTGTTGTGCAATGTTCGTGTTCCTTTCGAAGCTCGACAGGAACCAACAGCAGTGGGAAAGCGTGCACCCCCTGTGAAGGCCAGCCTTTCTCTCATTAATCACCAAATTAATCCAGCCTCGGAGCGGCGCCAATTTCAGGAGACGCTTTCGAGCCTCCAACTTCGGCCTCCGTCTCGCGACAAAACCCAAAGGAGGTGCTGACAAACGCAACAACTGCAGAGAATAATCCTGAAAATGTCATTTGTTACAGTGCTGCAACGGCGTTCCCGCTAATCGTCACACCCAGAGCAATAAGACCATGAGACCATGAGAGCCTGCACCATCAGCCTTGGCACGCTGACATTTTGCAAAAAAAAAAAAAAAAAAAAAAAAAAACCCGCAAAAAATGTTTTCACAATCATCTTCAAGTCATTTTATTTTTTGGCTTATTTTTCCCCTTAAATGGATTTCCTTTCGTAATCGGAATAAAACATTTTTTCATAGATTGACGCAAAAAAAATCACCGAGGTTGAAATATTTTAATACTGATATGAAGTATCAGAATTTAAATTTACAAATTAATAGATAAATGACAAGCAAGTAGAAAGCGATATTTGAAAAAAAAACAAAACGCTGTTTATATCAGTGATAAAAGCACATAAAACACACACTGCATGTCATACAGATGGAGTTTAGACAATGTGACAATCGTGGTTTTATTTTTTAAAGACGACCTGTAATTTGAAGGCCGGTGACGCTGCGCCTGGTGGATTTCCCGCTGCAGTGAGGAGGCAGCTCTCGCGGCGCACTGTGCCCGCTGTGCCCTCCCGTATTATGAAACAAAACAGCTGTAAACGCCTCCCAGTAGAACATGATACAGGAGAAGGCTGCTCGGGGCGCTGTGGGTGTGTTTGTTTCCATTTTAACCCGACTGTTTCCACCGTCAGACGTGAACTCCGAGGCGGCCCCGATGAGCCTCCGTCTGATAGCGGATCAAATGAATCCGTTGCCACCGTGCGTCTTAAAGAGACGTCGCTCCGATCCAGAAACTGCTTCATTTCTAATTAAACGGCCGGTCTGAATGTAGAACCTACATTAATAAACACGATTTCGATTGTTCATTGTTCAATATCGGTATTTATTGTCTTGTTTTCAGAATACAGAAGTAGACGATGATATGTTGAAGGATATTTATTTTGTTTCTGTTTTTAGCTTTTTATTCATTTTTATGTGCATCAAATGACGATCTGTCCGAGGCCAAACCTGACTCACACCACCTGATCCATGCTCTGCGTGTGACCGTCCTTCCTCATAACATAAAGTCACTTTCGAGTCACTTTAGTTAGAATGAAGTGTGTTGTTATTTTTTGTTGTTTTGTTTTTGCTCCCCGGAGGCCAATGAACGCGCCGCCACGGCTAGTTTGCCGGAGACGCGCAGACAGGTGCGCACACGCAGCTTCTCTGTCCGTCTGAAGACGCCGGTGCGTCGCGCTCCCGCAGTGACGTGGTTGGCTCTCATTGGCCGTCGCGTCGGTTTCCAATCTGAGGCGCCGGCATCACCTTCAGCCATCCTCCGGTTCATATCGTGTCATTGGATTCTGCTTTGTTCCTAACGTGGTTTGCCAACGGATGGTGCCGACTGGAGGTCCGCGCAGAGACAGTTAGGGAGCACTGACAGGTTTTGGCGTCTTTGACGAGCCCGAGATAACAGATTATCACAGCCGCTGCTGGCGGAGAATGCAGAGTGGACTTCAGCATTTTCCCTCAGTTGGTTTCAGGGGCACTTTGTGCAGCAGCGTGGAGATTTTAAAAGAAGTCTGAGTTGAACTGACAAATTTGTGCATCAATTCTCACAAAGCCGCTGAAACAAGAAGTGAAGAGAATTATGTTGCTTCCCTTAAACCTGCAATACTTTAATTTCTTCATTCAGAAATGATGAAATCTTGCTTTAAAACATGTCTTTTTTGAAAGGTCTTTTTAAATGAATTGCCTATTTTGAAAGTTTGAATTTATGACATTTTTCCTTGAAAAACAACATTATTAGATTCTCGGTTCCTTATGATTTCAATTCACTAATTTGACATTTGCAGGACAACATCAACAACAACAACCATTGGAAATAAAGGATTAATTGTGTTCACCTTGATTTCAGGATGCTTAAATGTGCCCAGAAATCAGTGAAACCTCTCTGACTCATATGTATGAAGTGGTGCGGAAAAAGAAAGTGTCACAACTGCTGTGACAATTGTTGTTGTTGTTGTTGTTGTTGTTACTGTCTTTTTTACTGCGCCTTCAAAATACTGCAGCGGTGAATCTGATGTTCACACGGCTACGACCCTTCATGCCAGTCAGCACACGTCCCGCTCCATCCTTGACTTTTAAACGCAATCAGACATAAACAAAGGAGTTCATTGTGTCCTGACTGCTCATATTCGTCTTGTTGCAGTCCTAATAAATGGGCCACAGAAGAAGTGGACATGAAGGTGCTGCTGTTCCCGCAGTGATTGATGGAGAGATCACAGTCCGCGCACCGTGAACACGACACACCTGTTTCCATCACACACAGATGAGAGTGAATGAATTCAGCTCCTGTGTCGATCCACACAGGAACCATCATTCGAACCCACTGCTCTGCAATACAACCCTCGAACAAACACCATCAGTCTCCAGACCATAAACCCCCTCTGAACGCACAGCTACGGTTGCTACAGTTTTTTTTTAATGCCTCAAGATCTGGATTCATGCACGATACAGCCTCCCCCCAGCCGCCCCCCCCCCCACTCCCCTCCTGGGAGCAGGCTGCGGTTGTCCTTGTTGCTCTCTAATGGCCCACTGGGGCCCATTTGGGATCATAAAGAAGGATGCGTGGAGGCTTTAAGCAGGATTACAACATAATGGGAGAATGTTTCTCCTGCCTGACTCTTAAAGGGCTTCATTATATGCAATTAGCCCGCCGACTGGCCGACAACGTGCGATCTGATACGGAACAGTGAGATTGGTGTTGTTTATGTCAGTGTGTTTCTGGCTCCAGCCCACCCATTAAAGAGCTGCTATAAGGACCAGTGTCAGCACAGTGTTATCCTGCACTCGTGTTTAGGACGAATATCGTATTGAAGAAAACAAAGCTTGCTTTAGTCAATGTGACATATTAGATTTTAGACAGTTTTTTAATGCTACTTTTTCCAACAAAGTAGTACAAAAGGCATGAGAATGATTTAAATGTAGGAATTTGTAAAACTGTTTCAATCTAAAAGCCACAATGTTAGAGAAATAACAGCTAGATGATAAGTGATGACACGTTTACAAAGCTTAAAAGAAATATCTCGAAATCTTCGCTTTCGAAGTGCTTTCTGTGTCTACATGGTAAAAGTCCCTGTCCAACCTTTATTTCAGTGTAATGTCCACACACACTGCATACACACACACTCACACTGCACACACACACATTTGGTGCTCTTGGTCAGGTTCTATTTATAGGAATGAGAAAGTCTGCCACGGAGCTGCTCTGTGATCAGCGGCGGCCGCAACGCGAATGTTTAACAGGCCACAGCAGGGTTCAGGCCTTCGTGACGCTTGAAGTGGAAGCAACAACAACAACAACTGAAGCTGGGCATCAATAAAAAAACAGTGGAAGTTAACCTCTCTGTTGACGTCTCTATATGCCTTCATATTGGTTGCTGTGAATTCCTCTCAGGTCTGAGATATTGAGGATGTTCTTCACTGTGTAGAAAGAAGAAAAATACACATGACTTTGGATCCCTCCTTCATTTTTGAACAAGAAAACAAACCACGTTAGCACAGAATCATGACAACACACATAGTAACACATAACAGTGACAATACACGATTAAATCAAGCAGTAAAAGCTACTACTCAGTACGTGCAGGCAGTTTGCACAACTACACAGTCATACATGTTCACTTTTATTGAGGACTTGTAATGATTTGTTTCAATTAGTAAAAACGTTGCTGTGAAATGCCACTCCTGCTTGTGCGGGGAAAGCAAAACATAAAAGCATGTTGTAATGTTTTGTGACACCCGTTAATTGTCCATTAGTTCCATTGTTTTGGCTGGTAAATGAAGCAAAAAAACCGTTGTTGTTTTTTTTATTTATTTACTAGCACGTGAAAGCAACTGAAAATCAAAGTGTACAAGCAGCGAGTGAAGCCGGTCATTATGGAGGGTTGACTGTAATTACCAGAGAGAGAGAGAGAGAGAGAGAGAGAGAGAGAGAGAGAGAGAAAGAGAAAGAGAGAGAGAGCTTGATTCTTCCTCCAGTAGGGCCTTTATCTTCCCATGTCACTGTACATATCTCGGTTAATGAAGACAAATTCTGGTGCGAGCGCTCCACGTTCCAGGGGAGCTTTCAACAAATTAATCACTTGCAATTCTATCCTTGTCCACTTGGGCGTCGGTTCGGGTCCGGTCCCCGACGAAGAGTCCGACAAATGGGGGTGGGGTGGGGGGGTTGTAGGCGAAGGGGGGGGGGGCTGCTCCTCAAACCGAGAAAAAATAAAGGGAGTAAGTGAAGCCACCACCCCCCCCCCCCCCCCCAATCCACCTCACTCCATCACCACCACCACCAGCACTCCCCCCCTCCCCCCGCTCCGCCTTTGCTCTCTCCTGCGCCACTTTGCTCCCAAACCAAATGAGGAAATAGCTCGTCTGGTCGCTGACAGACTTCGGGTTTGGCCGTAAAGATAAATGACCCAAAGTATTAAAGTTTAACACGTTGACAAAACCCACCTGATCTGTGGGATTAATGCAACAGAAAATCCATCTGTGGGAGAGAGAGAGAGAAAAAAGAGGAGAGGGGGGGGGGTCTCTCACCGGGGAGTAATAGCTGGGCACTGGGAAGGTCAAGCAATATTTAGGATAAGTACATATCCAGCGCTGAGAGGCAGAACTTTGCGAAGATGTACGCGGGCTCTCCTGTTTCCGTGCGTCACGTTTGGGGAAGTGAAGTATTTCTACGAAAAAGGTTCGAACGCACGCGGCGCGCACGGCACACACGCACGGCCAAGAGTTATGATACTTAATTGGGTCACATGAAAAAAAAAAGAACCAAACACAAAGAGTGCTTTCACTTAAAGTCACATTAATATTCTGACGCCATCCGGACCAGAGGCTGTTTTCCAGCGCTGCAACCACAACAGACACACATGCAATTAAATGTCATGCTTGTTTGCAGGTGATTATTGGTTCTTGTTCTCTACCTTCACATCATCAGATCTATGTATTTTGTGGTTAAATAGTATTTTAGGCATTCAAGCTGCTTTTTTTGTTCGTCACAATCCTTCTTAAACTTCTCCCACCACAAATAAATTGCTGTTTTTATGTTTTTGTGATCACAGTTGTTTTTAGCTGTATTTATTTGTGGATTTGGGTGTTTGTTTTGTTAGGGGTTTTTTTTATATTGTTTTTAGTTTCATTTGTTCTTTGTATTATTTGTTTTCTCTGATTAATGCTTTCCTTGAGTAGTTTTATTCATTTTTTGTTTTATGTTCTTTTTGCTTTTATTTTTCCCCTTTTTATGATTTGTTTGTTATTATTTTTCAACCCTTTTTATTATTTATTCATTAAAACATTTAGTTTAATTCATTTTTGTTTTCTATTTTTGTTTTTTTAAACTTTGTTTATGCTTTTTGTTTATCTTTTTCTTGATTGTTTTTTTCTTTTCTTGTCTTCTATGTTTTTTTGGTTTTATTTAGTTTTTTTTTCTTCGATGTGGGGGGAGGGGGGGTTGACCTGTTGTACTGTCTTCTTACCATGCTGTGCTTGTTAGCTACATTTTGTTAACTCTCCACCTGATCTCATTAATGCGCTCAACAGTGTACTTTGTTTTCAGTTCGGTCAGAAAACTTGTTCATCTCAGATTAGACTTCCAGCAGAGAGCGACAGGTGTAAAAATGATCTGTTGTGACCTCTGGCAGTCTGCTCCACCTAAACAAGCATCCAAGTATTTACACAGGGCAACTTTTTATGGCTTTAATTTTAAGTCATTATGACAAAGTCAGAGTAAATAGATGTTCTCCTGTGATGGATGCCCCGTTGAAAGAATGAATCTCCGCGATGCAGAAACCGCCACAGCGGGATAACACAAACAGTGAGACTTATGTGCAGACACAGTGTGATCTGGCCCCGTTCTGATGCACTTCATGGAACCATGAATACGTCCGCAAAAAGTGAAAAATAAGCCATTAAAGTGCACCGAGAAGCAGCACTGGAACAGGTCTGGGTGGCTGTGGCCAGCTGTTTAAATCACTGTTATTGCTTCCTATTTTTCATGCAAACTTTAAATTGAAGTGGCTTGGCTTGGAAGACGCTCCGCTCCGTCCCCCTTTGAACACCTAAATCACGACAACGTGTGTGGACCTGAAAACCTGCTCGAGCTGCTCGGCGGGAAACCTCTGCTGAGTTTCTGTACTGATAGCAGCTCCATGATAAACAGACGCATTTGGCTGCAAAGCCACTGGAAACACGAAGATCAGACCAAATTTCACACGGTTTCTTGAAGGAAATCTTTATTTTTAAAGAGCGTGGTTTTTATTGGCAACATCCCGGCAACACAATTAGTGATAAAATGACTTTTTCCAGTCGTCCACTTTGCTAAAAACCTTGTGGCCGCCTCTCTTTCCCAGGTCGAGGCAGCGCAACGGACAGGAAAACAGGAAAAATAGCAATCGGGGAAAAATGTCGGGAAGCATAAATATTGAGGGAGTGAAAAATGCTAAGCGAGGTCTTGGCCCGATCCGCCTCCATAAAACACCCTGTCGCACGAGTTCATAAATATGAGGGGGGGGGGGGGAGGCTCGCACTCCATCGCAGCCGTGAGCAATGAATCCACGGAGAGGAACTCCTGCCTTCCCCCCGGAGCGCCGAACCTTCTGAGTCTGGGCTCCGTTTTGCTCTCCCCAAATCGGAATAAAGACAAATGTGGACTCTTAAAAAAGCCAAACGTGATGTCGGGGATATTTCAGGAAATAGGAAAGAATCTCATTGTCAGGGAGTACTTAGTGATGCCTCTCTTTAACGCGCCCACTGCTGAAATATCCAACATCAAGGTTCAAGTGTTTATCGTCCGCCTCCGTGTATGAAATAAAGTTTATGGACGGGTTTGTTGGACGTACATGATGACCTTTCTCCACAGAAAGGTTCCTCCCCCTCCCAGTTCCTTTTAACTCTGTCTGTCTGCACGGACACAAATTGTAAGGAGACAGACGCGCATACATTCGGCCCTCCACTCCCATGCGGTCACTTCCTGCAGGGTTTTATTTCCTGCACCATGTCTTTTTTTCACCACTTTTTTTCTCTTTACCTCCATGTTTTCCATGCCGTCACCATCAAATGTTGGATTCTGTCTGGAAACACTGATCTTGGACCGTTTTTTTTCTTCTTAAAAACAGATAAAAGATGGAGCTAATTCTGATTCCTTATAGCAACCACTGCGAGAGGCTACTTCTTGACCCTGGCACTCAACATGTCAATTAGGTGCTAAAAGTAATGGCACCAGAGAAGGACTCTTTCAGTTTGGACATCTTCTTTAAACACGCGTCCAGATATGAAAGGGTTTCTGCACTGATCGCTTGTGACAGGATCTGGCTCCTATACTGGGATCTGTGGGGAAAAAAGTGCAGCAGAACGGCCACGATATCCGCGATGATGCCATGTCTCACTTCAGAAGGATATTTAGAGCCACGCTGCATGTGTGAATTGCGTATCGCTGATGACTTTTTAAACGCGGCTCGCTGTGCGTCCAACCATCTCGACGATCTCCATATGTCACTTTGAAGTAAAGCGGGGGGGGGGGGGGGGTGATTATGCAACGGCCACGAGGCGCACGCGTGCTGTCGTAACGGCGGCGATCGGAATCCAAGTTGACTCCTTCTGTTTGGGCCAGCGTGTTTCGGTTGAACTGCGCCGGAAAAAGAATATAGCTTCAAATCAATGAATTTTGCAAGGTATAGAGTGACATAAAGGGGTGAGATGCCGTCGCAGTCCGCGAACCGGCCCCCCTGCTGTGTGAACCAAAGTGTCGATGCCTTTGGGGGTCAAGTGTGAGCGGGGGCCTCCAACGGTACTTCGAGAAAAACCAGAGATGTCGCGCTTCGTTCTCCGGTTTCTCAGCGACTTTGAAAAACAACCAGAGGGGAAGATAAACAAATAAATAAACAAACGAAAGAGGCCCGGAACGCATGAGTCAACCCGGCGTCCCGTTTCCTTTTTTTCCGCTTCCAGAGGATCGACAGTCTGTGTGCAGCGGGCATGACACACCCCTCAGTGACCACATCCGCCATAAGCAGCCGGAGATGAAACGATATGGAGATTATCGGGACAAAAAGCCTCCCAGCTTGTCATGGGATGCAGAGCGTATTGTACATCCACATGTATTGAACACAAACCTGTCACCGTCTGTGACAGCCCCATTCATCACACACAAAGCCAATCCTGTCAGCGGCACAATGCCTCCCATCCGTCCCTCCTCCCTCCCTCGCTTCTAAGTGACAGCATTGAAATGAACATTAGGACACCCGGGTATATATTGAAATGATTTGGTTTTTTTTCCGCCTCCCAGTGAAGCCAATTTCCAGAGGCTAATAAACCTGGGAATCATTTCGTCTCGCAAATGGGATGGCTGGCTCTGACTGAAGCATCGCAGGGTCCCGTGGGTGCTTGTCAGCTGACTTGGTTAATCTGGGATGGGAAATTCAAAGGCACCCAGTGTGCATTTTCTTTCTTTTTTCACTATCCAAAAAAACCGCATCACAACCAGAGCAGGTGAAGAAGCAGAACGACAGATTAATGTTTACATAATGACACAATAAGAGCTTTGATTTGGTTTCGATCCGTGACCCGAATTCTGTGTTTTAGCCCCTTTGGGAGAAGCATTAAATTGGTTCTCAAAGGAGAAGAAAATTCCCCCAATACCCAAGTGGATTTTTTCATTTGCATAGTTTTTTTTATTGTTTTCCATGAGTTGTCACAGGTTCACTGTTTATATTGCGTCATGATCAGGTGTTGTGGTGGTTCATACCCTCACCTCACAGTGAGACGACCCTCGCTCCAAGCTCATGGTCCTTCTCCTTGGTGGAGCCTAAAGTGGAGTTCACGGGCACTTCTGACTGCCTTCCACATCCCTCCAGGGATGACCTGTGTCTCGTCCAGCATCAGCAGTGCACTCGGCACGCATGTTTTTCCATTTCATACACACATTTCTAGGTAAGAGGTTTACGGCAAAATAATGGGACATTTCCAGATGGTGATTGAGTCGTTTCCTAGAATACCTGTACGTTTTATTTTTGTGCTTGTGGTGGTTGAAGTGTGAATTTATTGTCTGTGTCAAAAATATGGAGAGAAGAAAAGTTCCTGAATCACAAGGGGAGACGTGACCGAGGCCAACTCCTGAGCACAGAGGAAGGCGTCAGTTCAAAGACAGACTCAATCCCTATCGAGCACTAAATCGTCTCTGTATTTGATTTCAATTGTGAGCTTGAATTTCAAAAGACCTCCCGATTTTCTTTCCTTTTTTTTGTTTAAACCTGCGTCCACTGAGTTTTTCAACTCTAAAGCCAGGACAAATCCAACCTCCAGATGGACCCGACCTCTGAGAGATGTCGGGCAGCGTCTCCCGGAACAATACAAGTCTGGAGCACGCGCGGAGACTTGACATCAACTCACCCGCGTGTCCGCGTTCACATTTGAGTTGTATGTGTGCGTGTGTGTTTGCGTGCGTGTGTGCGTGCGCGCCTCCTGAGTCAGCAGAGTCTTTCTCAGTAATTACACCACAGATCCAGAGGCAGAGGGGGCTTTGCGGCGCTGACGGGGGGGTGGGGTGGGGGGGCATCATTTCCCGAGTGTTCCCTGGGACTGCAGACCGCAATAACGGCGCTCAACAGGCCCATCAAGTTGATCCACATCACATTTTCACACAATTGCAAACACCTAACCTATTTATGCTGTAAACAACAGCAGCGAGCTAATAAAACAACTCATTGCGGTGTGTGGATGTAATCCAATGAAGTGCCGTCTTAAATGACGTCTCTTGTACTGTACACAATATTGTGCAAAGGAACATTGGTCCCAATATGTCTTTGATGAGCATAATGAGACTTTTCAATAACACATTCATAAAGAATGTATGAATTCAGACGGAACTCGGCCCATTGCTGTCGACAGGGTCTGCCAGAAACGCTGGGCTCACTTTGTGTCACTGTCCCGCGAAGCCCAAGCCGTCCAGAGTCTCCCCGGAACGGTGGCGTTTATCGACGGCGACTCGCAGGCCGCCGCGCTCTGATTTGACGTCTTATTGACGTTTGAACATCGCCCGTTATTTGTCCTGAGGCCGTCACACTTACTGGGAGCTGACAGATGCTCGAGGGCCCCTCTGCTGAGTGGCACTTCATGGGGGCAGCGTCGGACCCGCAGATTCCCCGCTGTTCATTTTGAAGTTCTGACGTCTGCGTGTCTTTGAGGGTAATCTTGTTTACGGCGATTGTTTAGAACACAGTTGCTGAAACTGACTATTGCTTCTCTGGACCGGAGACGCACTTTTCTTAAGGTAAGCAAATGTTTGCCGATTATTGCGTTACTCTTTGAACAGTCCATGCAATATTTCACCTTCTTTACTTCATGGAACTTTATATCTTCCTGATGTTTATGCTCGAGAATAATGTGCCTGAAAATTTTGAAGCTAAACTCACCAATAAGGAGAACAATTAGTTTTGGAAAAAGTGATATATAACGCATAAAAATGATTTATTTATGCAAATATAAAAATGGAATATGTTTATGGTTGCATTTCTGTAGGCGACCAGGCTGTGTGTCTAAGTCAAAGCTGAGAGTTAAAACCCTGTTTGTCGCTCTGTTAGCAGGATAAATCAGCAAGTTTGAAAGAAATCGCCGTAAAATTTGGTGGGTGACAAATTTTCAGCCTGATGTATATATGATTTGCTGTTGAGAGCGATCTAAATCACACCCTGGATCCCTGACGAGGAAGATCCTCTAATGCAGCATGGCGAAGGTATGCGCTCCACTGAGTGCTTTGCTCGTTTGCCCGAATTTGGCTAAAATCCCTTTTGCTTTAACTTCCAACTTAAGGAAATTGTCTTCATTTGTCGCTGCTTTCTCTCCGAATGGGTCGATCTCTACCCTGTTCACAGGCCGCACGAAATATCAGCGGTAACTTCGCCTGTGGCCTAACCGATGAATGCAAGAAACCTAGGGCCTAAATTATCCATTACTCTGTAATTTCTTAGGCGTTTCCCCTCAATTTCCATATTCGTGTCATATTTATGTTCAGTCAATTCTTCACCTTTCTTTTCTGGAAAGTGAAAGTTTGGCCTCTTCTTGCACCAGGACTCACCTGACTGGCCGGGATGCTACAGAAAAGGCAGGCGGAGTAAGCTCATTTGGAAGTCACTGCGCTTTTTCCCTGGTGAATACACCCTCTGCCCCTCCCCTCCCCCCCTTAACCCCACCCCTACCCCACCCCCCCCCACCCCCACCCCTTGCTTTTATTTTTAATTAACCTCTCAAAGATACTCTGTTGTTGCTTCCTGTGTCTGTGCCAGCGAGGTTAATGATTTCACCAGTCCGGGGAGACGCGGCGGAGGACAGATCAATGCACCTCAATTCCCTGCGCCTCGTGTTCAGTCTCACTCGCCGGACCACAGTGAAAAGGAGCCCCGGCTGGAGCTGATTGCCATGCATTGCGCGCCACCTTTCCCTTCTGACGCGCGCGCGGTCGGCACTCTGCATGCCAACAAACAGGCCGGCCCGCAAACATGCACACGACTAATTTAAGACGCCCAGCGAACAAACATCGACACTTAAAGTGTATTAAATGGAAGCGAGGCGACAGAGCGGCTTTTGTATTTATCAGCAGGGATTCACCAGCAACAGCAACATAATCTGAGGCTACAAACTCCTGCAAATTGAAATAAAAAAAACCAAGCAAGCTGACATTTTATTTACATACATGTGTATTCTGGTATTATTGGTGTCATCTCAAAACAAGACAAGAAAGTAGACAAAATGCTTCAACTCCAGTTGTACCTGTACATCCAGTTTATATGGCTGCAACCTGCCGACTTGGGCTACCGCGGAGAAAAACGAAACAAACCGATAGATGACATTTGACCAGATCTGAGCAAATTTCGCGGCACTCGGGAGTTTGAAACGTGTCGAACCTTCCGTCCTTTCTGATCTTTTCGACGGAGAGAAAGAAAGAACAGGCTCTAATTAATTGTGAATCTGCCAATACCGAGGTGAGAAGCGTAATGTTGTGTTTACTCATTTACACACTCAATGAAGGACCATTGACTTCACGTCCGTGTGGATGTTTATTTTTAAATGATATTGATCGGGAGGTAATAATGACCACCTCTGGGAAACAGGCCATTAAAAAGTCACACTGATGACGGTGGCGCCACTGTTCTTTTTATGCTTGACTGTATCAGTTAAATAATGACGATACATGAGATGGTATCAACATCAGTCTGTAATGGAACACATGTCTGAACTGTGGCCATGCTTGGCCTTGTTTTTTTTCTGCCACGTCACCATGCATGTGACATCTGTGTGTATGTGATCGTGTGCACGCTTGTTCATTTGGGTGTTTGGAAGTGTGTGTTTTGTGTCTGCAGGGGTTTTTTGGGTGAGCTTCTGTGAGAGTTTTAAAGAAAGCCAACGTTTTAGTCTGTGCTCGTATTAATAGCGAGAGAAGTTAACAGACTGTATGTACTCTTGAATCTGTCAATACTGAGTTGACAGTGCTGACGGTGTCAAACTGACCCAAGGCTCGTTTCCAGTATCAAGTGAGAAACAGCTAAACGGGGGGCTCGTTCACGTTCCCCTGCACACTGGTTGTTTGTGCCCATGTGCAGCACACTCCCCCTTCCCCCCGCCTTCATATTCAAATGGTTCAATAAGGAAAATATAAATCAAAAACAATAGAGAACAGGAAAAAAAAGAAAGGTTTTGCCAATTGATGTCAAAATAACCGAACACACATGGAAACGGAACGTTTACCAAATTCTCCATCTCCCTTTGGACGCAAACGGCTCAGAAACGTTCTGAAACGGCGCCTGATAGAGCCATTAAAGCAGCAGAACTAACTTGGCATGCTGACAGGAGGACGAGGGCTCCCCGCCGGGCCCGTCTCAGCGTGTCTCCGCGACTATCTGTGAAACACTTACTCTTCGGCTGGCTATAACCTCTTCCATGGCTGCGCTCCCTCCTCGCCCGCTCGGCCCTGATATGTAACAGAACTCAGATGGAAGATGGAGTGGACGTACATAATCGGAGACGGGCCTTTCCCCCCGTTGGGTCTCCATCAAACCGGTGAGCGAGGCCTTCACTACCAATCCCGTGCCCCCCCCCTGGTCGAGGAGGCCTTTGAAACATCAAAACTGACTGACCGTGGGGGAGCCGCGACACGGAGAGCCGCGCCTTCGGCGGGCTGCGGGTATGCGGCGTGTTGGCCCGCGCAGCGGAGCAGCCCCCACGCTGGGATCCGCTCACGATTGGATGTCTCTATCTGTGGAAAATTTACCCCTTTTCCACCCCGGGGCCGCCGAGCCCCTCGCTCCCCTGCCTCCAATGAGCACGGAGCTGGCAGCCAGGGCGCATCAATCACCGCACGCCAGGGGGATGACATCATGGCGAATTGGCAGGGCTATCTAAGGAGGGACCGGGAAGGGGTTTTTTTTCAGGGGGCTAAAAGAGATAAATGGAGCTCCTCTATAGGGTCCATCTCGCTCCGTGAGAATTAGAAAGGTTATTTGTAAAGGTTAAAGGACGACGAGTCCGACTCAGACCCTCAACTTTTCGTCGCATTTTTTTCTATTGTTCTGCCCAGTTTTTTGGACCTCAGATCATTTGTTTCAATCAGGACCGACTTTGTCGTCCCACTTGACCCCAAACTCATGATCATGTTGTGAGTCTGAACATAGTTCGTGTACACAAAAAGGCCTTTTTTGTCTGCAACTTTCAAACGAGTTTTAAAGAAAGAGTTTAACATAAATTACTTAATGAATCGACACAAATTCTGATTGTTTCGTGACGTACAAGTCTTAACAAATGAATGAAGCCACATAAATTCCCATTCTTGACTCTCAGAGTATCTCGTCTTCCTCTGAAATGTGTGAGGCAGGTTGTTAAGCTTGATCCTTTCGGTGCTGAACTTGCCTGATCAACAACATCTGCACTGGCTGCCCCTTCATTCTGCACATTATTCTGCATGTCCTGCGTGCTCCTCAGAGTCCCCGCAAACCCAGTTTGGGGATGTATGCGCGCGCTTTCTCCAATCGAGGTAATCTGAAGTAATAACACAGCCTCACCTCTTCCTTGAGCGCTCTGATGAGAGCATGACTGACAGAAGAAAAACCGATAGGAGGGGGGGGGGCGAGGAAATCTGGTTCTGCTTTCACCCCTCGTCTCTTATTTGGCCCGCGAGAGCCAATAAATCCCATATCCAGAGCTATTAGATTGACAGAGTCGAGCACCGTTTGATGTTCGGGAGTCGGAGCGCGGCCTCGGCACATTCCAGGGGGGGCCAAATGCAGTTTGGCTGTCATCGGCAGACCTACTTTTTTGGACGGCCCCGGCCTGCGTGTCAATTATCCACGTCTTTGACAATTATGTGTCCGAAGATAACGCTTATCGCTTCACCTTTTCACCTGAGCGCCCAACGCTGCGCTATCGACACGGTGGAGATACCACGCAGGACCCCCCCGCCCTCCCCCCTCGCCCCCCTCCCGATCTCGCACTTAGTCGCAGCGCTTGTTGGAATGGCATTTATGAGATAAACGCTGGGGAGGAAAAAAACATGCGCTGCTGTTTTTTGTTTTCCATTAGAGGTGACCTAGAAATACAGTCAAAGAAGCAAGCAATGCGTTTAAGCACGAATGAGGACGTTTCTCTTCTTATCGGGGAAAGAAGAACAAACAAGTCCTACGAAACTGACGTAAATTGAAGGGAAAAAATGGTTCATATAAATCTTCACCAACCAGGCTGTAAATCATGCTGCCGCTCAAATAGTCTGGCTGGTAAAAACACAGCAAAAAAAACCCCAAAAAAGACGCCGCGTCCTCCAAAAGTGGTGACGCTTAATTCGGAGCCCCCACCGTCTCGTCCAAGCTGGACAGCACTCGGGGATAATAAATTACCCTCTCAAGTACACCGCCGAGGTTTTAGGTGCGGGGATGAGGCCGAGGGAAAAGGGAGAATTGGGCGACCCGCCGACCTCCAAACTCTTAACCCCTGGCCTGAGGCCGGGGCTCCTCCCTGAGAGCAGGGGGGGGACCCAGACCCCAACATCACACTTGGACTTTGTCTCCGTTGACCCCTCGCGCGTGCTGTCACCCCAGGTGCTCGCTTGTTCCCCCCTTTTATTTCGATACACCTGGGGGAGGAAAAGGGAGGGGGGGGCTGGGGAGGAGAGGAGAGCGGCCGAGAATGGATTGTCTTGGTGATTAAAATTAAACACACCCCCGCAGGAATTTCTTGCTGATTCTCATTATTCCTGTGTTATCCCCCCCCCCCGCCTTGCCCCACCCCCTCTTCCTCCCATCTTCTGCTGAGGACGGGAGGAGCAGCGAACGAGTGAGAGACATGCTGACAAGAGGGTGCTAAGTGGATTTGAGTTATGGGCAGTTGGGTGATGTGTTTGTTTAACCATCTGGTAGCAACTCCCTCTGTTTAGTGATGGAGTGCCTGTGGAGGGAAGGAGTCCAGTCCCAATATGGATGCATACGTGCCCCCGTACACTGTTGATATGACAGGGTCAGGCCGAGAGGAAGCAGCTGACCTGAGTGATGCTCTTTAGATGAGCTAATTCCCAGAGTTGAGTTACATTTAGTAATTGTGGTTTATTGGAGTTATTTTAGCCAAATCCATCCCTAATTACCATCATGTTGAATATTGTCCTTTTTTTCAAAAGCAAAGAATAAACTCGATGCAGTTTGGTTGTTATGTTTTCCACTTTTAGACACTATTGTTTCATGAGTTTAGCTTAAGTTCCACATTCGGAATAAATACATCAACAGAATTGCTTAAGAAACATGTGTTTAGGATCCCTTTCCAAAACAAAGGGGGCAAACAATCAGACGTACAAATGGTCCCAGTGTGTTTTTGTCCTTTACACAGTGCTGGCGCCAGATCCCAGTCCTCCTGTTCCAGGCTCCTCCTAAATAAATCAGGTTGGGAGTGGAGAGGCTTTGTGCGCGCGCGCCATTCCTTTGTGCAGAAGTCGTTGTTCATCTCCAGCAATTACTGGCGAGGTGGCAGTAACCAAATTAGGCTCCTCTTATTGAAGCGGTGACACCGAGTTCTCAAGTAATTACTCTGCCTTTTAATAACGCGCCCGGCAAACTCACTTTTTAATCTCAGCGTCCTGAATTATTAAGCAGCTGTTTCCCCGCTTCTCGTTGCCGGATCGCTTCCTCTTAGAAGACGACGGCCCGGTGGTGAGACAGGCAAGAGACATTGGACCATTTCTGCAGCAAAACAAAAGGAGTCGCGGATCTGACTGTGTTTAGAGGGCTATTCTGCTGTGCTTTCACTGCTTGGGCCCAATGACGTCCGACTGGGCCTTCGGTTGAAGCAGGTTTGTCAATCCACTGAGTGACACTCGCACACTCGTGTATGCACTGCGCTCTCACACCACTCGGAGCACTTCAGGGATCTGTGTCTCACTCGGCGACATTTGGACACTTGGACGAGGCAAGCTGAGGGACGGCGTGGAAAGTCAGCCCGCCCCACCAGCTGAGCCTGGGTCACCCCCTCATATCAAGACCTCTGAGTGGTCCGCACAGTGCTCATGTCGCAGTTAATGAGCTACAGCATCAGCAAGTGAGAAGGTCAATCAAATTTAACACAATATTCACGCAAAGTACCTTGATTTTTCGCAATTTTGAAAACAAATGAAGTGCCTGCACAAAGTGAAGAATTAAAGTATCAATGTTTAGTAACTTACACTCCACAGTGATGCAGTTTTTTTTCTTCTAACAGAGTTTTATTACTCAAATATGAGCAATTATTTGATCTGAAATGAAGAAAAATCCAACATTAAGAAATACTATTTATTAAATCTGTTTATTGGCAAGCACGTTTTAGTGGGCTATGCATTAGTTTCAGGAGTTGATCTGGTTTAGTTGGTTACGAAACATGTTTAGCTGTGCGCTCCAGTCGCTCCAGTCGCTCCAGCGTCAGGCTGTGTGAAATTTTCAGAACCACTCGCTACTCTGACCAATTCAGCATTCTGCTGCAAACAGAAAGAAAACAGCCCAGTGGGCAGAACCTTTCCCCTCCCCCTCCCCCCTTTCATTCTCCAGCAACACCAAAGCGACTCAAAAGCGAATAAAAAAAAAAACAACAACAAACTGTATCATGTCTACAGAGAGAACAGCAGCAAGTTAGTTAGTGTTGGCAATCACCGAGCATCGACCCTCTGCGAAGTCCGAGACTTCGGATCGATGAAAGTCATTCTCTAACGGGGGGGAGGGACCGATGGAAACTGGAAAGGGAAAAAAAATCCAGATTTTTTTTTTAGCTTTAACACCTCATTCTGTTTTTTTTTTCACCTCCTCCATCTCGGAGAAATGTCAGGAGAACAATAAATGTATAAAAGGTCAGCGGCGTACTAACAGACCCTTCCGAGCTTTCATTACATTTGCTGTTGGCGACGGCTGAGGCGCTCGGGCAGCGGCGCTGACATTTGGTTTGTTTTTACACCATGTTGAGTCTCACACCGTTGTAACTCCTAATAATGTCAGAGGGAAAGATCTCGGGGCAGCTTGAGCTTGTGTTTATTGCTACCGTGCGGGGACAGAAAGTAGCATTACGATTCGTGGCTGGGAACCGCCATCGACAAGCGCGGTCGATACTGAAGGTCGGGCTTTGGAAAGCCGGAGGTGGCGTTTTTCTGCCCTGCGTTTCTCCTGCGCCCTCCGTGTCGCGCGTGACGCAGCCTTCGGCCTCGAGATGTCTTCCCAGCGTTTTTTGGCTATTTTCGCCGTCGGTGGAAATTTGGCGCCGCACGCTGTTCGTTTATTATCCCCTCGCTTTCCCCCTTCTCGCAGAAGTGACGTGAAAAAAAAATAATAATTTGCGAGCGCGCACTTCTGGAACAGGAAACACGTTTGAAAATCAAATACGCGCCTACACATGCAGACATCCATGTGGTGAGCGGGAGGGTGGGATGGGGTGGTGGGGGGGGGGGGTCCTGTAATTTATCTCCCTCACTGTGACCATATGAAGACATCAAATCCAACTCAGGCTGAAAACATCACAGTGGGTCAGCGGCTGTGCGATGCTCGCGGAGGAAGAGAGACAGCTGAGAACCGTAATGACAGATGCGATGATGTACACGTCCTTCCCTTTGAGATGGTCACAGTCAATAAATTCACCCGCCGCCATTCTGCTTTTAGCGTGCGATCCCTGGTCCCGCTCAGCCGTTGTTGCTTTTGTTTCCATGTAACACTGAAAATCCCCCCCCCCGCGAAAAAAAGTGGAGAAAACAGGCAGCGCCCCCTCCGGAATATGTGTCATCTCAAATCCGAGATGAGCCTTGCGTCTCGTTTTTACCAGCTGATCAAGTGACTGCGTCGAACCCCGAGCCCGCGCAGGTTTAATAAAGTTTGGGCTGCTGTTTTCGTGTAAATGGTCAATTACTCTCGGTCGGGCGCACAAGGGGGCACCGGGAAGGAGGGAGCGGGGAGGAGAAGAAAGAAGGAGGGGGGAAAAAAAGAGGAAAAAAGGCGCAGTCGGGTGACTCCTGGCGGGTCAGAGGTTAATGAATGATTATTTCTCCCTCCCAGCAGGCGTTAGTCACTCTCCTGTGGCCACGAGGGTGGAAAGGAACTCAATTTAGGCGAGATAAATCCAAAGGGAGATAATGGGCTGTGATTTAATCAGCGCTGAACTGATTGCCGTGGACAAGGAAAACATAACCGAGAGGAATTGGTTTATTGATCCCCGTAAAAGACGCACACGCACACACACACACACACACACACACACACACACACACACACACACACACACACACACACACAAAGGATTCAGCGGGTGTTTGTTAATTTATTGAAAGCGGTTTAATGGCTGGTAATTACAGCCTATTATCCGCACAAGTCGGGGCTTTTATAAGTGGAAGTAAGTCCCAGGATTCAGTGCGTGAACGGTAAACGAGCAGCACTGAGGTGGAATCTGTTAAATGAAAGCTTTTGTTGAATTTTGCCGTTGTTGCCTTGAATGGCGGCGAGACAGCAGCTTTAAAACACATCATTGCGTGACGCTGTCTCTGCTTGACCTGAACCCAGATCACTCCTTCCAACTCCTGACCCAGAACCTCGCTCGCGGAAACCTGCCACGGCAAACGGAGGAATTGGGCGGAGGGATGCGGGGGGGTGGACGCAGAGTTCAGGATAGATTTGATTTCACTCCAGGGCCAGGTGTGGCCTTCGTACTTGCCGCGAACCGTAGCGCCGCTCCAGCCGTCGCGCCGTTATTTATACCCACCTTCAGAGGCCGCGGGACGATGTAATTGCTAATGGCTAAATCAGAGGGCGCAAAGCGATGCTCACCTCGGGCGCTGCGCGAACCCTGACGCCTAAACGGCGAATGTATCTCGACTTTTATTGGCACTGTTGTAACGTTATAAACACGACAGGATGTGGGATATTTCTTTCACCTGCGCGGAGGCTTGTTAATATGAAAATAAATGAGCCGGCGTGCAGCGAATCCAAACGGCGTGACAAAGTCCTGAGAGCGCGCCGCTGAAAGCGCGCCAAGTCGCGGACACACTCTCAGGGCTCAGTCCTGGAAATTTGGATTCTTTTGAAGTGTTTTTTGGTATCAGCGCACAAACGAGTGGAAACCATGGCAACACGCTTGGGTCAAGTAGACTGGTGTTGTGTAGATGCAGGATGACACCAGACTGGTGTTGTTTTCTGCAACTCTCTGGATCAAATTGCAGCCAAACTGCTTCATAACGGCCGTGACGGCACAATGGTGCTATTGTGGTTAAACAGAGGCTTTCATCTGGAGATTCTACGGACTTGTCAAAAAAGTCATTTAGGCAGAAGAAAACCATTTACCCATCATTGCACAAACAAGACAGTAGTTACACTTTTCATCTTAATGCTCAGTACTTTACTGTCATAAAAAAATCTGCATTTCAGAGTTTATTCACTGCATTGACACCCAAGTGGATCGGCAACACAGAAGAAGTATTTGTATTCTCATGCACATGTAGAATGCAACATTATATTTAAATGCCATTCTATATACAATGAAATATTTCTTTTTGATTTAAAAAAAACTTCCTTCTCTCACCTTCATCGTCCTGTTGAACAAAAGTTGTCCTTTCCACCTTCATCTTCAACCCTCTCCTTGCTAAAACTGGACAGAACAGTGACCCATGTCCTCGATCATGTGAGAAGTTGTTCCAGTTAGTCTCTCAGCTAATTAAAATCTTACACAATGACGCGAACGATACATAAGTCTTTGCTTTCTCACGTAGTCCTGTTGTAATACATGTAGCCCCCTTTGTTACTCATCATTTAATCATCTGTATTTGCTTTGTTTCCTTATCATTTCGAGAGTTTCACACTTTATGAATGACTCTTGGCGCGGCCGAGCTCCAGCCGTCAAACTTATCGCGCTTGGCTTGCACGAGGACGAAATGCAAGTCGGGGAGCGCGATTTGAAGGTCCCGCTCGCGGACATTAAACATGTTCTTGTAAACATTATCTGCATCTGCTAACAGAATCACTGATGAGCTCAGATGGAGAAAAATATAGGGCGCATTTTTGTCCCCCCCCCCCCCCCCTCCCCTCTGCCTGTCTGCTGAAATTGCAGCAGCAGCTCAAACGTTTTGCCTGAGCCGGCGCAGGGGAGCTTCATTTCTCACGCCGGCGGTGGACAGTTGTCCTTTGGGTTAATGGCCCACTGCAGACTTGAATCAAACCCAGATGAAAGCGACCTAACGGGCCCTCGTTTTTCCCCATTAATCTTCCTTGTTTTCTTTCAGGTGATCTTTTCACCCTGTTTTTAAGTACCTGTCTGTTTTGCAGAAGGGGGGGTGGGGGGTGGGGGGGCTCGTCCGGGGTCCAGAGGGGCCAACTCGGGGGCCTGTCCGATCCCGACCGCCCCCACCACCACCACCACCACCTCCTCCTCCTCTTCCTCCTCCCCAAAGCAGTCCCAGGAGCTCCGAATCAGGCCCCCAGGTTTAATGGCTTTTGTAATGGCAAATTATAAGCGGCTACAAGGGTAAGATTAATTGAAGGGTGGTCTCAGGCCACCGCTCGGCTCGGGCTACAGTGTAACCCGAGATGCTCGCGTCGCGCTAAAAAATGTGGCCCGGCCGTCCCGTCGACCCGGGGCATCGCGCACCCGTGAACCCCCCGTGACACGACGGCTCACCGCGACCTGTGTTTTGGTTGCCCGGAGGGGGCGATCGGTACTTGAAGAAATCATTATCATTTGTAAAATTAACCAATTGTTTTGTCCGATTTTTCAGCGCCACGATCACTCCTCGGCTAATAGACCCCGCGCGGAGTCGGCGACCGCGCCGCTCCACTCCCAGGATATGCGGTTACAATTCTCGGCATTTATAATTTGGTCCCGGAAAGCCGGAGAAGTGAAAAGGTCCACATCCTCTCCGTTACAGTGCGAGCACTGATTTCGATTGCAATATATGGAGGAGTCACAGGGAAAACAACTACGGGCTCAATTTGTCAAAATAACCGCAACGAGTCCCGGGACTGTTCTCATTAGTCTCGACGGGATATGAAAGCCAGCTCACGCTCTGAGAAACGCCACAAAGAGACCGATGCAAGAACATTTAAGTAGATAATGATTCCCAACTCTGCACCGGGAGACGACTGAAGATCCTGTATTTTCTGCTGCGTTCTTTTTTTCCTCTCGTTTGTTTCACTTGGACACAGAGTTCGCACTAACCACGAGACCGCGAGTTGATGACTTTATGATTATCTTTAACAAAAGCACTAATGGGGGGGGGGGGTCAGAAATGAAGAGAGCAGCAAAGCATTAATACAAGCATGTTTTTTTGACATCACAGAATGGACTTTGTTCAACAAAAGCTACCAGATGCTATGATTAAGTAATGGATGACAGGTTTTCAAGAGTGCTGTCGATTTGTTAGGGACTGATTACAGAGTGTTTGAATTCAGATATGGCTGTGACCTCAATTTAAAGGCATGTAAATTCAACATTTCATCATTTACATGAAGCATTTCCATTTGTGCGATTATCTGTATATTTCAGGAATTTGCTCCTATTTAAAAGTCTATTATTTTTTTTTATTTTCAATGAGAACCAAATAAAGAATAACTTGGGAAGCTTCAGACTCAATTAGAATCACTCGCAATGAAATTGCCTAGAGTCACTCAGCCAACAATCCAGCCTCTGCATTCGTATTGCACCACTGTGATGTTGCTTTTAGCAACTGGTTCATCCTCAGTTTAACTGGCAAGAGAAAATGATGCATGTGAATGAATGAGTGTGAAAATTTGGCTCATGAAAGAAAACTCAAGAAACGAAACGTGAGACTAGAAATGGTCTCTGTTACTTCACCAACGCTACCAAATACACTGACCAATTCTCCGAAGGCTGCTCAACATTACCCTCATAGGATTATCGGTCACTTCATTTAACTGAGGGTTACTGTTTTTACAATAACTACAGATTTTGAGTGTTGCAACTTTGTGTGTGTCCAACCTCTGATTTCCGACACGTGGAAGTTTTTGAGTTTTGGGTTTTTTAGCATTACGAGTGATTTTACATGAACAAATGAAACTGGGAACGTCTACCCTGCTCCAGCCGGTCCTCAGGAATCATTTTCTGTGTGCGATTTTCACAGTTTGTCAATCATGAGCTAAGTGGAGCGAATGAAACGGTCTCGAGGTGAACATTAAAGAAACACCTCTCTGCGTGTTGGCCACTAAAACAGTGTGAGCTTCACCTTTTTTTTTTTTTTAACGCCTTCCTACCAAACTTCCATCATCAGCGTGAGCAGCGAGCTCCACTTGGGGCGAAGTGGACCAACAGCTCGCTCGCGTCACCGCGTATCTCCCCCCCGGATCTCTCCCGTGTTTTTTTTTCCTGCGCTCGTCTTTGATAAAGACGACGGTGGATCTCTGCCAATGTTTGCTCCGAACAGCATTTGACCTTATTCAAGAATGCAATGAGCGGGAGAAGGAGGAAGGAGGGGGGGGAGAAAAAAAAAACCCCGAAAGAGACAGAGAGAAAGAAATGCAAACGAAATGGGAGGCCCGAGCGCCTCGCTCATATCTCATCTCTATTAACGGGTTTACGGGTGACCCCGGGGATCCTCGTAAAAGTTTACGTGGAGGTTTCAGTTAGAGTTCCCTTTAAAAGAATGAAAGAAATTGGTTGGTTTATGGCGAGCCTTCAGAATTTTATGGCATGTTTTACTTAAGTTCCCATTTTTACAGATCCTGGTTCCAATTAGCGGAGTTGCAGTGCAGGAGGCTTCACGGAGCTCCTCTCCACTCTCGAGCTAAAAACAACAACAAGAAAAAGAAAAAAAATATATATATATATGCAGGGCCACTGAATCCAACGCTGATCTCTGAGGACAGAGGGATGGAGTCCGAAGATCAATTTCGCTCCGTTTTTGCAAGTAGCGCAGTAAAAAATGTTGTTCTGAGTCCACCTCAAGTTTAAAAATATAAATGTCTACACCTTGAATTAGACTCGTGGCTAATTTCCTAAAGTGCACGTGACATATCGTTTTGAAGTTGTGCTCAGGTCACATGCAGTTCCAAGACAAAAAGAAATGAATTATGTTTTCGATTGCACTTTGAACAGTGTGAAAAATACTGACCATGTGCTTCAGAGGATTGTTAACATATGAAATATTTCTCCTTTTTTTTCTTACTTTTGCCCGTGCATAACAGATGGTTCCCTTCAAAATAAAAGCACAAAACAGGATCTGAATAAAGGCAATTTTAGACACTAGAATGGAACATGAAATACCAAAAAACACGAGATAAATACTATTTCCAATACTTGAACATAAACTTGTTAATTTACAATACTTTGATTGCTTTACGATGATGTGACTTTTTGCATTGGTGCCTGACTGTCTGTCATCTCTTCATCAAATGCAGCTCACATATTAGTCAGTGGTTTGGGGTAGGTGGGGGTGGGGGGTGTTTATGGGCAAATAAAGCAAAACAGCCAGGAGAAAAAGCCAGACGCGCAGATAGATGATGAAACTTGACACACGGCGATAAGTCAGGAAGTCAGCGGAGGCCGTTCGAGGTAACGCTCGGTCACCGTGCGGTCGGCCCGACGTCCTCTCAGAGCCACCAGCACGCCGCGGCCATCATCATCATCATGGCTACACTGTGTTTACAACTCCACAAACAAACTGTCACACAGCGGTGCTGGTCGCATAAAAAGGCTGTTTAACGGGTTGAACGCACACGCACACACACGCACACGCACACACACACACACACACACACACACGCACACACGCACACACACACACACACACACACACACACACACACACACGCACACAAGTCTTTCCCTCATCTTGAAGCTTGAAGCCCCTCTTTAACCCTGTCTTTCCACTTCCTGTTTTTAACACACTTTATGACAGAGGACTTGTTTTTTTCCTGAATGTATACAGACACACTTATAAACTTTCATTTGTAAAAACAAATCGAGAAAATCTTTTCCTTCCCATCAAGTGATTTTCCACTAAGTTTTTCACAAAACCACAGCAGCCCTTTAAAATCTCCCTCCCTTTGCCTGCCTTCTGAACAAACATGTAGGAACAACACACACACACACACACGCACACACAGACACATCCATACACACACAGACACACACACACACACATAGAGCGGAGTGTATTTCATAAAGGAGCATGACGGTGACATTGGGCATTTGTAACAGTGCAGGAGGATTAGATCATTGCTTGTTACTGAATGACAAATGAGGGAGGGCAGACATACTCTTGATGCTCAGGAAATCCTCTGTCTGATCGCACACGCACGCACGCACGCACGCACGCACGCACACACACACACACACACACACACACACACACGCACGCACACACGCACGCACACAGACACGCACGCACGCACGCGCACACACACGGTCGCAAATTCATGGTCACAAATTCAGTGCAGCTATTTTTGCATTGTGTCGCCAGCAACAACACTTGGAAGAAAATGCAGAGCTGTTCGCACATTGAGGACAATCACAGAAAGCCTTCTGTTAAAGCGAAAATGTGAAGTTTATTGTCTGTTTGGATTTGGGAAGACAAATGAAGAAAAACAAACAAAACAAAAGTGCCATTCAAGCATGCATAAATGTGCAAATCTGAAACAAGAATACAAACAAGCACACACACACGCACACGCACACACACACACACACACACACACACACACACACGCACACACACGCACATGCACGCACATCCTCCAGATCTCCTGTGTTGCTCTGTGCCATACTTTAGGAAGGAGCTATACCCATAACACAGTGGTTGTTTCCTGCCTACAGGGGCTTTAATGGGCGACGGGGCAGCTGACTCACCAGGCGAGCAGCGGATGTCTTCCCTGCAACATGACACTTACAATTGGTCCTTCGTTTGTTTGAAGCCTGAGACCTAAACCTCACTGTGTTCAGTCCAACTTTAGAGGAGTGTGTGAAGAGGAAGCAGAGGGCGAGTTTATTTGCCGGATGAAATGATCAAATTATACATGATAATATTTCAGAATTTGAATCAATGTGGGAACAAAAATCACAGTGACAAGAGCTGAAAATGCTGGAAAAAGGTTGAAAGACCTTTTTCTTTGACTGGTTTGCGCTTCTTGTTTGCGTTTGTGCTTTCCGAGTCCCTTCAGGTGTGCTGGTGTGAAGGTGACACAGCTCAAGACGCGACTGGTGCCTGCGGTCTTGTCGACCACAACACAGATGGGAGGTAACAGCTCTGGCTCTGCAGCCGAGGGCCTGCAGTCAGAGTCCAAGTGCTGCCTGGCCTCAGCACTTATCACCACATCCAAACTGGAACCCAGAGAGAAATGCAATTCAGCCTGCGTGGGCAGACACAGAGGACAGCTGGCTGCTTGTTCGCCGTGTTTGCGCCTCTGTCCAAGAAGCCTGTTGACTCAAACCTCATTCACACAGCAGAGGATCACTCGGAGATGGTCAGCGGATCGGACGTTTATGATCAACGTTGATTTATTTCAACTTGTGTCGGAAAAAGCCAGAAAAATAAGCTTAAATTCAAACAAATGTTAGAATTTAGATCCTGTACATTAGCTTTTATTTGCTTTTGCCACAAATTTCAGAAATATTCTCTCTCCTTCTCTCTTTCTTCTATTCCTGATTGAGTGATGAAAATAAGTCTATGAATATTTCATGAACGTTGGCGTTTCACCCAGCTTCTGTTTGAGCTTAATGAGCTTAATTGTCAGGCCTTCTTTTTGAGGGCACAGTGCAAAATTATTGATATCTCTACCTTTAGATTCAGCCAGGTGTCCAATCAAAAGTATTCCACATTTGGGCCTTCTGACTTTACATGTTTTGTCATGTTTCATGTTTTGAGTCAAAAGAAAAAGATTAATGGTGATAGATTTCTGAAATCACTTCAGTCTTCTTATACCGCGTGTTGCCTTCAACACTTCTATTTTGAAAGTGTATAAGGAACAGCGATAACCAGATTACAGAGCTATTTATATTACAGAGCAGACGTGCCCATGGCTGTGTGAGGGGACAGTGAAAAGAAGAGAAAGTCTCAGTTGAGAAAGCCAATGGGAGGCAGAGCAATCGGCTTTCACAGACAGCATGTTGAAAAAAAAAAAAGAGAGAATACACTAGGAGAAAAAAAGATTTGAAGAAAAGAAAAGAGGAGAAAGAGAAGGGAAGCGAGGCCTGGCTTTATTATATCCTAATATGCCTTCCATACTCAGCCAGTGAGCAGAAGAGTGCCGAGACATAATTATATCCCCTCCCCGGGCCGTCTCCCTGTATTAGCGTCTCCTCTAGTTCACTGGCTGCGACAGAGACAAATGAGAGAGTTTTTCCAGCAGATCATTCTCATCCGTTACTGCCAGTTCCGTGTGATAGATCGTCGGAGCTAAAGCGGGGCAATAGATCAAGGCGTAAAAGAGACTCGCGAGCGTACCCCAGCGGAGCGCAGCTTTACAGATCATCGCGCGCCTAATGCACACGTGGGTTAAGAGTCAGATCCCCTCAGATGCGGTGGCCCCCATCCCAACCTTCCCCGTGCTTCCCCGTGTACCATCATCTCCGAACATCCCTTCCTCCCCATTAAGCTGGAATAAATGGCTGCGATTGTCCCATTGACCCCCACAGTAATGCACACTCACAGGTCCCACCGTTGCTGCTGCTGCCGCTGCTGCCGTGTGGTCTGAATGAGCTGCTGAGAATAGAACTGAGAGGAATTGACATCAATGGCTCGAAGTGGTGTTTTGAGTGAACTCCAGCACTACATCAACTGTGCGTCAAAGTAAGTATAAGCCAGAGATGTATTGAATGGTCGATGATGAGAATGGACCCTTTGGCCTTGGCTGCGTTTACCTGTGTTTACCCTCTTTAAGCCAACGTCTGCGCGTTCTTAGCAAAACATGGCCTCCGAGAGAAGAAAACGGTGTTCTGCGGAGTCACTGACAGTGTGCAGAGCAGTTTCAGCCAGGGAAATTAACAAGGCATCACTACTTTGGCAGGAATTAAGTGCACAGTCCTCACAAAGAAAAATATTCCAATCACAGTATTCAGTACAGAGAGGACAACTGGACATGGCTTTAAGTATATGCAGGCATCACGCACGCATGCACACACAGACACACACACGCACATACATGCGCACAAACCAGGGGTGGACAAGTTTATTTTTATTGTACAAGATCTATGAGTGCCTGTCCGACTGTCTTGTGCAAGTAAACTATTATTAACACCAGTGTTGACAGTGTTAATCCATTCTCAAAGACGGAGTACAGTAGGCAGTGTCGGATAACGTGCGCATTGTATATTATCTGCACATCTCATTTATCATGGGACAAATGGAAAGGTGTAAGTGTTGGCTCTACTGTTACATTGAAAATATGTCACAGGAGCTCCTCACGCACCCCAAAAAAACGGAGCGATCAGACGACTGAGACTCAAGTATCACCGATGGGTTAAAACGGATCGCTCGCAAAATCACTCATGTTTGTTTCGCCAAGAAACGAACACTGCAGACATCCTGTGACGCGTGATACACGTTGGTTTTTGCGGCGATGGTGCCCACACGGATTACCAAAGCGGGCCGCGGTCACTGCTGCAGCGCGGTTAAGTGCTTGGCTTGTGTCTCAATCAGAGTGAGTGAGCGGAGTTCCCTAAATAGCACAACGCCTCTTCTTTATATGCGGCTAGTAACGCAGCAAATTAGCAGCGCCGCACAACATCACGGATTTCAATTAATTCTGATCAGCACAGATGTTGCATCAGTCTCACGCGAGGCAGGCTCATTTTTATGTAAATTGAAGCCGTTAGACCAAGAGAGGGATAGTCGCAAACTGTGAAATGGACAAAGCGACGCCTGCAGAAGCGAACAGGTAATTTACAATATGATACTTAAACCCTTCATAAAACGCTTGTAATCGGGTGTCTTGTGATCTGCCGCTGATGATTTCTCCGAGACGACTTATCAACAAGAATGGTAATTAGAGAGCGAGTCTTCAAGAGGAGCCTTCCGCCACGCTGCTGCGGTATTTTTTGTTTTTTCTTTTGGTCCTCGCCGGGTTGTACTAATTGGAGGACTTTAAAGGCGCGCATTCCCAGTCGGGCTAAAAATAAGACGAGTGATGCTGTAACTCAAGGCAGGGACGTCCACTGTTGCCACTCAGTTCCTGACAGAAGCCTTGGCAGGAACCCTGAGAGCTCGCAATGGGGTCAAAGTTTGCGTGACCCCCCCTCCCCCCTCCCTCCCTCGCCCAAACAGGATATGTGTGAAGAAGGATGAGGACTTCTATAAACCTGGTGCGCTTCTTCTGTAAAACGTGTCAGAGGACTCATTTTTCTTGTCTCTCTCCTGGTGGAGGTGTGGGAACCAAGGCTGCCGCGTTGACAGCCGACGTGGCATCGGCCCGTTTCGATGAAGTCACCCCATTGTTCACGTTGATAAATCGCTGGGATGGCTGTGACCCCTTCGGAGGGACCCTTCCTCCAGTGACTTTGATGCATGAAAGTGTGAAAAACAAACGGAGGCTCGCCCTCCGTTGTCTTCTGACGGCTTCCTCGTCAGACACTGAAAATTGAATTTGAATCCCAGAAGACAGAGAGGTCTTAAAAACACGGCTGATGAATGGACGCTCAGCTCACAGCTCTGACGTGCGGTCATTACAGCCATGCTTTCCGTCAACTATTTTAGGTGTCAAGAAAATAGCAGCAGCCATCAAAAGAGAGTCCAAAAAAATGTTCATAAATTAGCTGTGGGAGTTCATTAAAAATGTATCAAATTAGACTAGCTGTAAGAAGTTAATCCCATTCAAGTCTCATATATTTATTTGACACAATTTCCGACTGAAAAATCTGACAAAATGATTTTATTGATTGTAGAAAATGATGACTTACTTCTTCTTGGACTAACGTTGTTTTTAGCTCTGGTGTCTTTGCTGCAAATAACTTGTTTTGCATCCAGGTTATATTGACGACTTCAATTAGTTTGTGTGTGTGTGTGTGTAGTGGTGACCCATCTTCTTGACAATATATTCGGCATTGAAACGAACAACTTAGAACTGCTCTGTTTGACATGTAAAGAGGAAGTACAGTGCAATATATTTTCATTTGATAATTTTTTCCACAAGTAAAATATTCAATAAATGCGTTGATGTCCAGAGGCAGGAAACACGCTCCAAAATTCCTCCAAACTTACCTAAAACTGACCTAAATGTTAGATATAAGTGTCTGGCGTCACTGCTGCAGCTCCCGAGCGCAGCGGAGCTCCCGTCTCGCCCGCTGTGTCGTCTTTGTGTCCTGTCTTTGCCTAATACCTCGGCGAGCAGCGAGATTCGCCACAACAGGTGTGGAGGGCAACGGCGAGGTCACAGCTTTCACATTTGGCTTGCTAAAGACTGGCGACAAGAAACCTGCAGCCAGAAAAGAATCCAAGATACTAAAGGACGTGATTTATCACCTCTGCCAGGATTCTGCCAGCAGTGTATGAAAAACAGCCAGGAAGGTTAGAAAACACAGTCTGCTGTCAATGCTTTAATCCCACTGTGTCCACAGAGGGTCACGCTTTACTGAGCCTTTTCATACTTTTTTTTTTTTCCAACACAGAAGTCCAGAAATGCCAAGTCCACACGCATGAAACGTCCACTCTGGATGCAGTTACTGTTGTAACAACTGAGATTCCATCACTAAAAAATAAAAATTAAAGAAATATCCAATGAACTACTTCCAATTACAGTTTGCCTTCTGTAGATTTATTATCATTATTATTACTGGGCAGGATTAAACTCTTCTTTCCTTTAAAAATGATTCTCCAGTAGGCTGGACTTAACAAAGAACATTGTGTTTTGACAGCTAACTTAAGCAGATGTGTCACAACTCATTTAAAGTGAAGCTCACACAAATACCTCTATGCTCACACTTGCCATTCACTCTCTTAAGCTGTTTGCTGAAAGCAGTAAATTGAGTTGAATGCCAGATTTTTTGGACTTCTCTGATAAAAGATGTTACCCTCAGTAGCCAGTCAATACAAAACAAATGACCTTCTGTCAGTGTCTTCGAGGTTTTTATTCTTTAATGTTTAGCACGCTAATTATAACTACTCAAAAAACAACATTGAACTTTGATCTAACTTTATTTGTTGGCATTATCAACATTTCTTTTTTTTTTTTTACCAAAAAAATAAAATTTTTCAAATGATGTCTTGAAGAAAACTTTTGCGATCTAAACTCGGAACTTATTACTTTTTAACAAAAATAACTAAATGAAGGATTTTTAGTCATCAAAACAAAGTTTAAACATATCAGTAATGCCCACGTTGCAAAGGTTAGTAACCCTGGAAGACACAGCAAAGTGGAGAAAACTGTCACAATTATGATTAATAATCACTTCTGAGCAGAAGCAGAACCCAGATTTTGCAGCTCCACCACACATTTGCCCATTTGCTCGACAGACGCACACAAATACACACGCAAGTGAATTATCTTGGCTGCTAAAATGATGAACCCTCAACCACAAACTGACACTAAAAGATGCATCTGCACGCTGGTTGCCAAACTGAACACACACACACACACACACACACACACACACACACACACACACACACACACACACACACACACATACACACACAC
>JASSRZ010002634.1:0-38313 GCA_032164315.1 Malacoctenus gilli
ACACACACACACACACACACACACACACACACACACACACACACACACACACACACACACACACACACTCAGAAAGACTGATCCTCACTGTTTGCCACAGTTTGTAAAAACGAGGGTCCGAGCAAGTCCAACCTTTGGCTTTGGAGGTGAGCTAACCCACAATGATGTTTGTGTGTGTCTGCGTGTGTGTGTGTGTGTGTGTGTGTGTGTGTGTGTGTGTGTGCGCGTGCGTGTGTGTGAGGACAATAGCAAGCAGGGTGGGGCTGAGACAGGATATGAAGTGTGTATTGTGAATGAGGGAGTGGGCTTTGTGTTAACAATGTGTACACTGTCAGCTCATCAGGAGGAAGCTGTGCAGCTACTCCGGGTCCAAAAAAAGATCCCGAAAGCAGTGCGGCTCAAAGGTCAGTGAGTGGGTGTGAAGGAGTCCAGCCGACCGTCTCCTCCCCGCAGGCAGGTCCCAAAGAAAAACAGGGCTCGTAGGATGGCTGAGGTCAGGGGGTCACTTTTGTAGCGAGGTGAAAAACGAACTTGACAGACAGCCAAGTTTCCACGTTCGGCAGCTGGACGTGAATGGGGAATGTTTTCAGTAAAATAAAGAAGCCTTCATGTTTGGTTCAGTCACCTGTAATAACAGTAGGATCCTCGCCCCCCTCTGATCATAACCACATTTACTGCAATGTAAAATCCATCGTTTTCCAAATGAATCAATGAATCTTAAGGACACAATTTGAAACAGAATGTTTTCCAGTGGAACAGCAAGCACAGCACATATAAACTACACACAGATCTTCACACTGATGGACAATCTTGAGTTACCAATTAACCTCATATGTTTGTGTTTGGACTGTGGGAAGAAGCGGGAGTACCTGGAGAAAAAAGACCCACTCACAGACAGGGAAAACTTCTAAACCACGCACAAAGAGGTTCCACCTGAGTGGGAACCAGGAAGCGTTCGGGAGCAGAAGCAGGTAAAGGTTCAAACGAAGGGATGAAGCTGCACAGGAGAGGAACTAAAGTACATTTTCCAAAGGAGAAAAAATAAAGAAGAGGGGAAAACCCCCAGAAAACAAAACGGCACAAAGTCCAAAAAAACAAAGCAATGCATGATTAAGCAATATTTGCAAGATACAGAAGTGTGAGAGGAAATCCAAGCTCCGTATACACAAACTTTAAATAGCTGAACAGGTGGATTTAGTCAGTCGTCCGTGAGACAGGAGGAAGAGCAACATGCCTGAAAACAAAAGACTTCGACAGCAGAAGAATAAACAGGAAGTCAGGAAACAAGACACGACAGAGAATGCGAGGAGCAATTAAAACATGAGAGACAGGGTACAAGGTTAATGGTATCAGAGGGAGAGATTCAAAACAAAACCACTAAAAACTCAAACTTCAGACCGTGGTGCAGAACACGGAGCATAAGGAACAAGGAAACACTGGACAGTGACCTGAAGACATGACTTGGAAAATGACCTGGAAACAAACAGACTGTTAAAAAGATGTCAAGCAAGGCATGTGTCAGGAAAAAAAAAATTCTTACCGTGAGACAGGAGCGCGAACCACAAGACCGCCATTTAATCAGGAATTTAAAAAAAAATTTGCAAAAAAAAACCCATATATGGCAAATTTCGTGATCAGAATATTCAATAAAAATGTCCAAAATGAACAAAACTCACTAACTCATCCCCTTTATAACTTATTTGGTATAGGTGGGTGCTATTGACAGTAAAACAGGGTGGTGGTACTATTATACTGTGGAGCTGCTCAGCTGCTACTGTAGGCTCTGAATAAGTGATGAAATCTAAAAAAAACCCCATCAAAAACGTTTTCAGAACAATGTGTTCAGCAGTGAAACAACCGGTTGGAGGTGACGCTCTTGGACACTGAGCCTGAGCTCTAATTGAGCAGCACTAACAAACAAAGACTGTGGGATCGGTCCTGAGCTGCGAGTCCAACCACAGCCTGCTGAAGAAAGTGGAAATCTGCCACTGCAGGAAGAACGCCTGCAGAAACAAAACACGACACAGAGGAACAGTGTCAGACACTCAGACAGGTGCAATGAGCTCCTGCACGGATACAATCAAAACAACTTCATAAATGTCACAAAGTTTCAAAATGACACCAGAGCAAACGCTGTGTTTACGATTTGTTTTTTTATCAACTTGAACTCAACACGTGTACACCAGAGTAAAGTGACAAATGACTGCTCAGTATTTGATCTCCTGTACAGCAGGAAGTGACAGTCTCAAATGCTGTGAAGGTTTATGATGATTAGTTTTTCAGTGGTCTGGCTCAGTGTACTGTTGAAGCCCTGCTCGGCTGTCCTAAAAGTTTGGTTGGGGGTGGGGGGTGGGGGTGTCCTAGCTCGCTGCTTCACCCATTTGTTCCTCCAAAAATGTGAAACTGTATATGAACAGAGGATCTGCATGTTGAAAGAAATGCCAGTGCTGTGTCCACCGCCTGTGTCGGTGGGGGGGGCGCGGTCATTCAATCAGCGGAGGCCATAAATAATGCACGCACAGATCGGCTTGCTGTCCTCAGGTTCTTGCAGCACACCTAGAAACCCAGTGTTGTGACCTGCTGGGCAAACAGAAACCATAACGGCACAGTGCCGAGCCCCGGTAACGTGTGCGTGTAAAGGAAAAGGCTGCAGACAGATTTCTGTGCAGGTGTTTGTACACATTGTAGAATCAGAGTTGTGACGGGGGTGCATTTTTGTTCATACACTGACTTCAAAAACTTGATATATACACTCTCATTCTGTTGGAGCACTCAGAAAAAAACAGCTGGACTTGTCAAGTGATGGCCTCTAATTCATGGCAACTTCCAGTCCCTGTGTGGCTTCAGCCAAGAGTCTGAACCAGCAACAGTGGCACTGATGATTTATCTGCCTCTGGGGAAGGTTACAGCAATGGTCCATCAAAGCCAAACACCTTGTGCCACACCGTGAACGCTGCATCAGTGCTAACGGGTAGCTGCACAGCAGTGGTCTAAATGCCTTAAGTGGGCCGTCAATCATGACTCGTTACTTTAGTGTGTTTTGCTTTATTTCTTAACAATTGATGGAGCTGGAGAAGATCTATGGCTGGTAAAAAAGTCATCTACTGGTCTCTGCCTCGGTCCTCATAAGGTGGCTGTTATTGTGTCTAAGTGGGCTCACGCCTCAGTTGCTTCTCATCCCTGTTTGGCAGCAAACGCCAGCTGAAAATGTTGAGCAACACTGAATCCAGGCCAGAATGCAGAGGTTGTTTCCCAGTCAGCTTGACCTTCGACCTCTTCCGAGAACGGGAAGCACAGATCTGTGGGGCTGAAGGTACTTTTTTTCTACAGTGACTGGTTACTGCCTGACAAAGAGGTGGTGCTACTTTCCTGTTAGCTCACTGAAAATCAAGCTTGTACTGAGGAAGGTTTTGGTGTTTTTTTGTATTTTGAACAACACTGTAGAGTTGCAAAGAGACATTGACTGAGCTTCCAGTCCTGGTTGGTCAGTACAATGCCTGAGCCACTCGTTAGATATGGTGAAATTACATCAGTTAGTCGGAGGAAGATGCTATTTAAACTGGATGCTATTTCTTCTGGAACGAAAAAGATTTACAATGTTATTATCAACAGGAGACACTGAGTTGGACTCCTGAAATGTAGACTAGAGCAGATAACTCTTGGTAAAGTAAGATAAAGTTTAATTTCCAGAAACAGTTTGGTAACACTGCTGCAACTCCCCCAAAACTTGGTAAGCGCCCACTAAATCTTAAGTAACTCCTTAAAACTCAAAGCATTGCAACGGAGCATTTTGGGCAGACCTTAATTTCGAGTAACGTGCACAATGGTGACCAGCAGTCACAGCCCTAACACCAGCAAAGTGTCGGAGTCATGTTACATCTTGTATTGTTTCTCATGAACACCGTGCGGGTCTGATCAGCAGCACAACGAGGGAAATTTCCATGTTGTCTGCAAAGATATAATCTTGAAAAGGAGCGTTTCAGGTCAAAAAGTCTCAACATTCCTACAGATCTGACGTTGTTCTGCCAACGATGGCGTCCATTGTTACAAGCTGCCCCCCTGCCAACACGCTGGGCTACTCTTCAGCTGGCGACAGGTCCCGTGTGTGATTGCGAGTCATCTCCACGGAGACGCGCGCGTTGAGCGCCGCGGGGATGGGAGCTTCCCCGGGGGAAAAGGATAGGCAAGTGCTTCCCTCCTGCAGCAGGAAATGGGCGAAACCTTGCCCGAAATTATGACTCGGGCGCTCCATCGCGTGAAGGAAGCCACTCCTGATAGCAGAGGCTATAGGCTTCCTGTTGTGGGCCAACAGTTTTGGCTTCACCGAATACAGTCAGCGATGGAAAACGCTGGACGGAGCACTGCTGCGAGCCCCCTGAGCATTGGAGTCAATGTGCTGGGCCAAAACAAAACCAACACTATGAATATTTCACTTCATTCTTCATAGCTGTGAATTATTTTTAAGTTAGGATTGGATGAAAAGAAACCCTGAAGTTTTAAACGACTCAAGCAGTCACCTAACTTGTACTTTCGGCTTTCACTTTTTTGTGACTTCCTGTAGATTCAACAGTAAATAAGTCTTTTTTTAGAAATACAACGTGTGTACCAAAAAGAAGCATCTTATTCTACATCTTCAAGTTGTTCTGCTTTTCCCTCTTGGATTAATAAAGTATTTCTGATTCTGCTTGCTCTGGCGGTAGACCAGTAGAAGTGTGTCTGGATAGAAGCTAATGATTGCGGATAAGTGGCGACTTCCTAGACACTTTTTACTTTCATCTCGACTGTGAGACGAAAGTATCAAGACTCAAACGAGTGATTATTGGCAGCTATGGCAAAGGGAGGACGCTTGAGTAGCCAATCGAATAATTAACAGGGTGGAAAAGACAGATACCCTCGCATATATTTCCTAATTTCAAGCTATAAATTAATATCACCTGAAAGTACGAGTGCCAGCATGTGCAACAATTGTGCTCCCCCATCTGCTTCATAATGGTTTGGACCATTTTACTGCCAGTGGATGAGTGATGGAAAGTGGAGTGATGGCGAGTGACTGAAAGATGACCAACTGAACTTTTTCAGACGCTTTTCAAAACACTACTTCAATGAATAATGAATAAGTAACTCATGATTATTGATCATTACTCTGTTAGATCATCTGACTCTGACGGTTGTTTAGTTTTCCTTCACTGTATTGTTTGATCAGCGGTTTGAAATCGCACATCTGCTCCACTCAAGTCTGTAGTAGAAGTTTAATTTCCTGCAAAATGTGCCTGTAATGTCTTAGAATTTAATGTGTCCACAGAATATGCGGGTTACATTTAGATCATACTTCCTGCAGCCTTGCTTGTGACAAACCTCCCTAAAAAGTGCAATTAAAACTTTCTCCTGTGTATCGTTCTGTCATGACGGCCTTTAAGCTCGGCCTTCGCACGTCTTTGCCGCCCCTCTCACTGGTGCACACTCTCTATGAACTCAGTCAGCAAGGTGACTGAGTTTATCTCCCACAAATGGGGAGAAAATTGGCCTGAGCCACATCTCTTCCCGGTAAGTGGAGTCAGGAGCAGTTTCGCTCTGAGCTCACACTCAAAGCTCTAACATTTGCTGGGTACAAAGCTGCTTTCCGACCTCTGCCAAAGCAGAATCAGCGGGCCCTGCGTGCGTTTAACCGAGGATTGGGCCGAGCCGCGGATCCAGATGCTACGCGGAGGACATCCCTGCGTAATGCATTTCATTAAAAGAGGACTTGGCCTCCGTGTGAACGCGGCGGCCCTGATCTATGATGGCTTTGCTGTGAGCGTGACCTGGGTTGAACTAGCACGAGCAGGACAGGAAAGCACAGGAGGATACAGCATGTACTGGAAGGCGCGGTCAGATGATACATGAGCGTCACGTTTGTTGGGGTCAAGAGGTCACCAACACTTTTGGTTTCAGAAGATGCACGCAATCAAATCTCTTGTTTGTCGCGTATTGTATAAGACACAGCTGTTGTTTGTATATTTCATCAATATTGAATGCAAATGGCACTTACTTGTATGTTGCTCTGTCTTGAAGAAATAGAGATCCATGCCAGCTGTTACTGTGCTCAGTTTAGCTCATCTTGTCTAAAAAGGGCATGCGAACACAGCAGGTCAGTTCTGAGCGGTGCTGTTGGAGTGTATGGTGCACACATGGCGGCATCTGTGTAAATGGGAGAAAGAAGGAGCCGATTCCCCCTAACAACCAGTCTTCATGCTAAGGTAGGCTTACAACTACAGCTGGAAATGAGGGCCGGGAGGGAGTCAGAGCGACATCTGTGACACAGTCGCCTCAAATCAAAGGAATGTATTCCTAAAAATAAGAGTTTCACAAACATTTCAATTGAACACACTGAAACCATGAAATGCATCGGTCATATTAAGGGTAGAGAAGTGAAACAGCATCAAACAGGCCAGCCATTGCATTCTAATCAGTGTATAACACACAACAAATTAATGTAGGTAAATGAACTGATTTAAGCAGAGCTGTCGCTTTACACTTAAACTCACTCTACACACAGGTAACTTCCAAGTGTTTTCACAATAAAAGATATCATTGGTAACATCTGATTCAAATGATTTTAATATTTTTAATAATGTCTTTCTGGTCATTATCTTTAGATTTGTTCCTTATAATCTCTGTATCAGCAGGAACATTCATTGATCTTTTCCTCCTCAGCCTTTCAAGCCACCTGAAATCAGAAAATGATCTCCACAAATCTGAGGATAAACAACACTCCCACTGTCATTTGTTGACTCATGTCAACACACTCACAATGTCAAATGTCCCAGTGAGTCATGAAGGTTTGCTGGCAAGTACCAAACGAGGGCAGTAAAGCTGTCGCAGCTGCACAGACTTCATCAGTCAGTTGCTTTTGTAGAGGTGAACATCTCTTCCTGTCTCCCGTTAACAACAGCCACACAAAGCGAGCGTGTCAGTGGCACACAGCTCACTGATCATGTGCTGCTCGGTACCAGTCGCTCACATGCAGCCTGGAAAACCCTTTTTCTCGCACTGAATGAAGTGCAGGTGATGAACGATGACACGCACCAACCGCAGACCTGCACGGGTCTGCGCTGCCCTGTTCCCTGAAGAGGTTTCAAAGGTCAAGCCGACTGGGTATCACCCTGTGCAATCTGACTTGGATACAGTGTTGCTCAACATTTTCAGCTGGTGTTTGCAGTTTCCTGAGGCAGCAAGAGAAAGTTAAGCAAAGCGCCCGTCACTATTTGGGGACTCCAAAGTACCAGAGATCCTCATGCAGAGGAACATGAAAGCTAATTAGCTTTAGCACTACAGAAATTTTGTTATAAAGGAGCATTTTGACCGAAACACAAATGAAACATAAGGGAAATAAAAAGTCACTGGAAAGTTATTTGATTGGCTTTTCTAAAGTCTTGCCTGTATAAAAATTTGAATTTTTAAACATTGAAAGCAAAAGTTTGACTTTTATATTTGAGATACATTGGATTGCATCATCGCTCAAATTAGAAAGACTACGCACACAAACGATGTTTTTTGTGTATGAGAAATAAACATGTTGCCATACAAATACCACTGGCTGAAGCTTACTCAACTTTCACTATGAACAGTAACGACCTATGGTCGTCTAGATGTCAGTGAGTGGATTTGTGAGATGATTTGACCTTTTCAAATCACATTAGGCCAAGAAGCTCAGAAACAACTTTTTTAATAGTTGAAATAAATACTCCATTACATGCAAGGTCAGAACACTTGAAAATACTATGGGAAGTCTGGTAAATAGTGTAAAACCTATGGCACACACTCACAGCAGCTTTTGAACCAATTCAGAATTCACACATGTTGGAAATGAAAAACAAAAAAGAAAGAAAGAAAACAGAAAAAGCATTGGGACACTCAAATCACTCTTTCCAATCTCACAAAGTGGGTCGGCCAATCGTAGGTTTACACGGCGAGGCTACATCCATCATCAAGGCTGGCGTTTTCACCGGAGCTGAAAACTGAGGTAAACGTTTCAGGTTCGAAGGCCGCTGTCTGTTGGTAAAGGGGAGGAGGGGGGGGGGCTGTCAGCTGAGCCCCTCGTGAGGCTCAGACTGTTCAAGTGGTCCCCACAAGGTGTGAGTCGCATCCAGCGCGACACCAAACCCTGTGTCGGTGCTCGAGGTGCTCCTCTGCATCCCGACGCACTCGGACCATGAGAACAGTCCCATGCGCAGCCTTCTGCTGGTACTGACTGGAAACCTGATGAACAGGGGGAACCCGAGCGAGTCTCTTTGGTGTGTCACGGCGCGAGCGGGTGGGCTGGGAGACCGCGGTGCCTCTTCCTAAAACTAATTCACAGAATGAGAGTTGACTGGCGGCAGAGTCCTCGGAGACGAGCGTTCTCTGAGCGCTTGGGTGAGCAGGGTACAGCCGTCTGACACGGCGCAGGCCGAGTTGCGCAGGCGCTCCCGGTAGTCCGCCATCTTGGTGCTGCTCTCGGGGTGCTGAGCCACGTCCCGGAGGCCCTGAGTGAGGAGGACGCAGGCCGAAACCACACTCATGGCGCCGCCCAGCACCGCGGTTTGTACCCCCTTCCCATCGGTCGAGATGCTCGCAGCCCTTCCCAGGAACTGCGGCTCGGTGGCGAAGCCAACCAGGGCGCTGACGGCCTGCACCAAGGCCGCGCTGAAGAGGACGCAGCGGTTCCTCGTCAGCTCGCTGGGCTGCGTCTTCACCTCCTTGACGCACGCCAGGAAGGCTGTGCCGCTCGTGCTCATGCTCTTCACGCTCAGCTTGAACTGCTCTTTCGCAAAGCGGTCCCTGGACCTCTCGCTGGCCAGCGACGAGATGTCCGTCAGAGTCTTGAGGTTGGTGGAGATGTTCTGCGACAGCTCCAGGAGCAGCTGGGGGGTCAGGTCGGAGAGGGGCGTGACCCGCAGGACGCCGCAGCTCTGGTCCACCTCATGCCGGCAGCGGGTCACCTTGTAGCGGTCCACCAGGCCCGGCAGGCAGGGCTGCGACCCGGGGGTCTCCACGGCGGCCAGGTAGGCGGCGTGGGCAGAGCACTCTGTCAGTGACACCACCAAGTCAGCCATCTCCAGCAGGCGGTCGCCCACCTCGGTGAATCGGCCCATGTTGAGCTGGCTCTGGATGTCGTGCGTGAGGATGGAGAGCTCCTTGGTCCTGGCGATGACCGTGTCGCGGCACTGGTCGAAGGTGTCGGCCACCGCCACGCCCTCCGACGTCATGACCGGCCGGGTCTCGCTGGACAGCAGCAGGAGGTCGGCCACCAGCTGCATCTTGCCCTTGCAGGTGTCACAGATGGAGGAGAGCCGCTTCCTCTGCTGCAAACTGCCACTGGGTGCGCTGGTTGATCCCTCACTTGCTGATTTGCCAGAGCCACCACTAGCCATAATAAAGGGGGGAGTCCAGGGGGAGAGGGGGTCAAACCACTCTTCTGCAGGGATTCACTTACTCGTTTCGTTCTGCTACCCCGCACGGCATTGTACTGCTTAAGACATTTCCACCTGCTTTTCGTTTCTTAAATAACTGGCCAAAGAGTCTTCCTTAATATCCTTCAGAGTATAGGCGATCGACTGTGCATTACATGTTATCATACAGGACACCGATTCTCACTGTAAACATGTGGAAATCGCAAAAACTCAGTTACTGCATTTACTTAGAAAACCCACATTGTTAGCGAACATGTCTTAAAACAAAAGTCGAGACGATGATCTGGCATATTCCCAGAGGTTGTTAGTAATCTTACAATGTAACACGGCCCCCCCACAAAGACTTCTGAGCACTCAGTGTAACAAGCCGTGTGCTCTCTTTAAAATAAACTTTATATTTCAATGCCCTGAACGATATTCTAGATGGAGTCCCAAAGTTTTTTTTGTGGAACAAGAATTCACAGGATGCAGAGTTTCAAAATAAAACAAATGATCACACACAAACCGCAGTGCCACCAAGGTGCCTTCAAAACGGCAAAGTGCAGATTGAGAGTTATAGTCAAAAACAATGTCACGAGCTCCTTATCACCTGAAACAACACATTCCCAACTGGAATAATATTTGATGCTCTTCTGAGATACTTGGGTCTTTTTCGTTTTAAACGGACTCTCTATGAAAACATCACCCCAACATCAGGTAGACGCCTTGCAAGTCTTAGAAAGAGGGAAGGTTGTGATCAACAGGATATCATTTTGTGTCCACTGGAGTCAGAGTGAGTAACCTGCAGCAGCACCGGGACCTCGTCCGACTTGTTCGCACAGAGTGGGACCTGCCAAGCGGACTCATGCTGGTTACAGGCGGGGCAGCACCCGGGCAGCTCTTCTGGACAGCGGGAAGACTCGGCTGTCCCTCCAGCACCATAATTCCATGAGTCCTCCCCTCCCCCGAGTAAAATCCACTGAGAAAGGCGACCTGTCCGACCACACGCAGCCCCCTCTCTCTCAGTCCACTTTTAACCTCTTCTTCTTCAAGCACAGCCCCGGGTTAGACGCTAGCAGTTGCTCCGCTCGCCGCGACTCCATATGCATCGTCCGTCAGTCCGCCCTCCACCTCCGCGTCTTAACTCGGGACCCGAGCCCCGCATATCCTCAGTGGGGACTCACGTCTCGCGTCCATCCCGGTCCTCGGTACTTGGCGACATTTACACAACTCCCCGGCACGAGCGGGGCTCCACGTTTCAAAAGGCAGCTCCGGGGAGGTGGCCGTTATTCCCGGAGATTCAAAGTGGTGCTGCGCGCTCCCGCTACAGTACTATGAGGAAGCGGGGAGGGTGTGGTCGCGGCTGCTGGACTCCGTAAAGTTGTAGCAACGGAACAACGCAGCTCGTCCTTCGTTCCAGTTCAACCCTCCGCCCGGTCTGTGGGTTTGCTTCTGTCTCACAGCAACAATGTCTCGGGGCAAGTCAGACGTTAGGCCGGGTCCAGAGAGCACCGGCGGGGTTCACCAATGCTTTTGGCTTGAAGACTGGCTGGCCGCCACCGCCGCTCTGCCATGAGACATCCCTGTGGCGTCAAGTCAGGAGCTAGCCTAGCACGCTAACAGCACCGGAATATATAGGATTCCAAAATAAGAGCAGCCGAACAGAACGAATCGGAGCACGCCGGGAACTTCAGATCGCCGGCGGACAGTAAACGCTTGCATATTTTCAAACGGTGCTCATTTCTATACCGTCTTATTCTGTTCAGCATGAATACTGGCAGAATTTGGCTTTGATTTTAACTGACGCTAGGTAAATATTTCTAACGGGATACTTTTTTCAAGAATTAACTATTTTTATGTGTAGTTCTTTAACTCTATTGCTGGTGTCATCTTATTGTTTCCGGCACTGGATGAAAATAAAGTGGTGTTTTCTAACAAAAGCTGAATTAAATATTCTTCAGTATCGGTCATTTGTAATACAAAAGAGTTTTCAAAATAATTGAGCAATGGGCACTTCATGTTGAACCCAACCACTGGGAACTACTTGAGAACAGTTTATAAACACAACCGAAATAACAGTTTGTTCAATACTCTTGAGGACGTAACTTAATGGTTCGCCACCTTTTCCCACATTTTTTTCTCTTGCAAAATGACTGTTGCTCACTTGTTTCCTGGCTATTGTACAGAACTTTATTTTGAAAGCAGGGGGGATGTTTGGTTGTGTTGCTGTGACATCATGAACTGTAGCCCAACGTCTCAAGTGCTTTAAAACTGCCGGTGTTAGCTTGATACTGAAACCAGTGGGACCCCCCTACTCTATACTCCGACTTTAAAAGAAAAAGTATTCTTCAGTGGTGTGAACCTTGGATAAGCTGTTGCAAGTTTGGGAAAAGTCCGTCAGCAAAAAAATCAACGCTTTAGAAAACAGTGAAAGTAAATAGTCCGCTTCTGAAACGCGCAGTAAAAGAGTGAAAGTTCCTCGCGTCCCCTTTTCTGTCGGTGATATTAAACAAGAAGACGACAAAACATGTCTCCTTCCGCGAAAACTAAAGCACATGACAAACGGCTGGAGCTGCTATTTTTCCGACCAGGTCGGGACATATGGAGTCGCCCACATGCTGCTTAAAGGCGAGTGACAGTTCGGTTAGACGCTCTCCGCCTGCGGCGCAGACACCGCACCGTGTGTGAGCTCACACTGCGCGCGTACTGCATGGCGAAACCTGACTCCCGTCTCTGTTACAGATAATGACGTTAGACTCGTCCAATCAACCGGATGCACATGTTGACGGTACACAATTACAGGAGCTCATGGGAAGAGAAAACGTAAAAAAACGACGTTAATCACAGTCAGAAGTCACGTGGATACGGAGAGATAGTAAAGGGCTGAGGACAGAGCATGCCCCCCATACATTAAATATTTTATCAAATGCATCAAACAAACAAACAATCAGTGTGCGCAGTACCATCTGCTCATCTGATTTAAAATCCAACTCAAACAAGAGGTACTTCTTGCCAGTGAGCCTCATCTGCCCCTTACAACAAACAAACAAGTTGCTTCCACTGTGTGCAAGTGGTCTAATTGTGGTGCAGTGGGTAAATAAGAGGGGTTCCTGTACTGACTTCTATTCAGCTGTTGACAAATCCTCATGCTTTGGAAGTTTATTCTTCCCAAGTTTAATTTTATTGCTAGCACACTTCGTTTGTTTTGGGGTAAATGCAGATTTTTGTTTTTGCCCGAGTTGGGCAGTCACATGTGATGGTTGCTTAATTGTTCCAAATAAACTATTAGTGTGTGTTAGGGGGTGGGGGTGGGGGGATTCTCTGCAAGTATTCATACACAATTTGAAAGAATTTCCTTTTTCTCTGATACAAGCACTCTTCATTTTAAAGTAGCTACTTAAACTCATCAATGTCCCCATATAACTTCAATGGCTTCATGTCCAATGCGTTTTGCATTAAAGGAATTCCATAAAAACTTTTTGTTTGAATTCCGATTTTGAAAGTCTGATTGGTGGTTCTCACACAGCTCACAGGGCTCGCTCACACACACACACACACACACACGCACACACACACACACACACACACACACACACACACACACACAGAGTTTGACAGCTACGGCAGATGGGGCTAAATGAATTGTTCTTTAAGACATGTGAATAATAATCTATCTTTTGTAGCCACTTCATCCAATTTTGGGGTGCAGAGGGCTGAAGCAGGTCCAGAACATGCAAACTATTCACAGGACAGTTTCACTTCCAGATTTCAACCTGGGTCTTTTCAAGATGTGTTTACCACACTCCATTGTGCACTGGAGGTGATCGAGTGTGTGAAACCAATGTGGCCCTAAAATACAAAGAAACGCCACGTTGTGCGTAAGCAGTGGTGACACTAACACACACACACACACACAGTACATGTGAGCACTATTGTGCAGGACTTGCAGCTGCACACAGGGCACTGTGCCATTGGGTGGAGTCAGTCAGAAAGGAAGCAGCTCCACAGTGTGTGTCAGTGAGGCTGATCTGTGACCTGCTGAACTCTGCAGGCCTTCACACTGTTCTCACTGCGTTAATGAGATCAGTGCCGTGAACACTTTTACAACTTTTGATTCAGTTACTGGATATTCCCAAACTGACTCCAAACAACCCCCCCCCCAAAAAAACCTTTTTTTCTGATTGACATCTGAATTGGCAAAGATTTACAGTGAAGCCAAATACTGGAGGACACACACACACACACACACACACACACACACACACACACACACACACACACTTTCTTCAATAGAAACTTTGTTCCCCTGTAAACTAACCGAACAGATCAACTTGGGCAAACAATCCCAGAACTCATATTTTTGTTCCAATAATAACACCTTATATTTTCAAGGATTACCTTTAACTAACTGTTAGGGATGGGCTGTGTGCTAAAGAAATGATTGTTGGAACACACTTGCAGTGCTCCATAGTCCCATTGTGGATTCATTTTGGTAATGGAACAACACAGAAGCACAGTGGCTTTAGAATTTGGTATGAGTTTTCCCATTGATCCCAGAAGAAACCAGACATGTCATCGACTCACCATGGCTCCTCACTTGGGGCGTTTGATAGGCATGGACCTGAAGACTCCAAAAACAGAAAAAGGACCGCACCTTTAGAGATGTTCTCAAAAAGTTGCCGAGCCATCGCAGATAAGCCTTCATCAAACTTGTAATCCTCTTTCTTGTCCCTTTTCCCTCCTCTTGAAACATGAACGTTTCCCATGCTGCCAAATATATCCCACCAAAGACCTCATGGGTGGGATGATATGGAGAAAATCAGTGTGATTAACTTCACCTGTCAGTGTCAGTAAGTTATGTCTGATCACATAAATCAGAGCAATCAGAGGTTCAAATTTATAAAGGGATATTTTGTCTGTGGAGTAGTTGGACCCAGATACCACACTCCACTTGTGATTTGACTCTTGTGTGTTAATAATCAACAGCCATTAACATGACTTCAAACATTGTCGTCCAGAACTAAGTAAAACAAATAGTTAAAATGTGCCTGCAGTTCACTCACCATCTGCTCACAGCTTCATTTATTCTCCACTACAATAATTATTAAATCGGTTTGGTTTTTTTAACGATATGTTACAACGTCAAACTATATTGTCACAACGTTAAAGGCTGATTGCCAGAACAATGGACAGTCTCCGTTCCATCATAACTAATCCTTTTTTTCCCCCTGCAAACTTAGCGCAGGCACGCCTGCAGTCCCTGACACGCCCCCTCCCGTCTTATGACTGGTTGACTTGGCCGACCAATCAGAGAACACCATCTGTAAACATGGCGTCCGACTTCAGTTGGAGATGTGGAGCGCTCCTTCTCTGCGCTTGTTTGCTGTGTGTTCTAGCGACTGACGGGAAAAATAAGCCCAAGAAGAAGAAGGATATTCGGGACTACAATGACGCAGACATGGCGCGGCTCCTGGAGCAGTGGGAGGTAGGGAGGACGGGTCAGTCCGGGCTCAGCCACGGCACTGACGGGCTGGCCATTAGCTTAGCGCCTTTCTATCATCCGCTACACACAGCTCCCTTGCGTTCACCGTTACTGCTCGCAGGCACTAGACACATGTTGGTTGTGAAGTGAAGAAACCTAATTTCTATGAGATGGGCGACACGGGGAGCATGTCTGTATTTTCATGTTGTAGCTTCGTATGTCCTTTCAGCACCTGTTTGTTGTAAAGCGTCCGGAGAGGTGCACAATTCGGTCCGAGCCAGTAATCAGGTTGGAGACTTTCTCCAGTGTCCACCAATGTCTCTGACGTTATGTGCTCTCAGTTTGTCCACATCTTGTCATCATTTCCCAGGAAGACGATGATATTGAGGAAGGCGACCTCCCTGAGCACAAACGGTCTCCCCCTCCCATCGACTTCGGCAAAGTGGACCCCTCGAAGCCCGAGGAGCTACTCAAGCTGTCCAAGAAGGGACGGACCCTGATGGTCTTCGCCACGGTGTCAGGAGAGCCCACTGAGAAGGAGACGGAGGAGATCACGGGCCTGTGGCAGGGCAGCCTCTTCAATGCCAACTTTGACGTTCAGAGGTAGTTGACTCAGCGCCACCCATCCATTCACCAGAAATACCACCTGTACTCCTGTTATAGCGAGACCTTGGCATGGCTGTTTCACCTTTACCCTGGAACCTGTCATCAGTTAGGCCAATAAATGAGGATTGTAAACGCTGCTGTCAGGTGCACCAACAGCTTGTTAAACCTGCGTTAACCTTGAGAAGCGGCGAGGACTCATGTACAAAGACTGTGGATCTTTGAAGCGCTGCAAATATTCACAACAGTGACGTCTAGTGGCTTGTAGAAGCTACTGCAGCGACAAAGAACTATCAGCAATAACATTTTGCATCAAAAGCAAGTAATTATGAACAAAACCGACAAATTACAAATCAATTTTGCCCAAAATAAAATCTGAAAGAGGTTGCACACCCACTGTTTGTCAGTGTCAAGGAACACTAACTCTGTATCGAGCATCTTCCCTCTGTATCTGATGAAACTCTAGTAAACTTACTGAGTAAACCAGGCATGAGACGGACCACATACAATGCTAATGAACGAGCTAATGTGTCACAGCAATGTTACGACAGTACACATGCACACAAAATTGAAGGGACTTAAAAGCATTGAGTAAAAGATTTTTCCCCCCCAGCAAGTCATAAAGTAATTAACTATTCACATAAAAAACTATGATGAAACTGCTTTTATGAAAGTTGCTTTTCCCCATCCGAGTGAGTTACTGCATTTTGGTGGTGGATCAGGTTTCATGTTGGTCTGTTCCCGGCAGGTTCGTGGTGGGCTCCAACAGGGTCATCTTCATGCTGCGGGACGGCAGCATGGCCTGGGAGGTGAAGGATTTCCTCGTGTCCCAGGAGCGCTGCGTGGACGTCACTGTGGAGGGACAGGTGTTTCCAGGGAAGGCCGGCAAGAAGGACGACGGCAAGAAAGACAGCGGCAAGAAGGACAACGGCAAGCACAAGCAACAGAACGACGTCCCCGGCAAGAAGGGCAGGAAGGTCGAGAGCAAAAAGCCAGACCTGAAAGGAAACAGAGCCAGCCATCCGAAGGAGGACCTGTGATGCACCTGAACACAAGGGGGCGACTGGGAGTCATTGGTTGTTGCTCTTCTGGCCTTGAGACACATGAACTGTCATGGTCGCATCTGAACAGGAAAGCATGACGGGCTGCAGGACCACGCCCAGATGCAGTGGTGTGTGTACAGCTCTGCTGGACTCGCCGGTCCATTTACAATCCGTTTCTATCCTGCGGTTTTCAATGTTAGATTATTGCCAGTTAAAATAAATGCACTCTGACACTGTCTGAGCGGTACTCTAAGTATTATTATACTCGTTTTGTGCCAAGAGCTGCGTTTGCTCCACAAATGTCTTCTCTCTGCTGTGATTGGGGGGGGAGGGGTGGGGGCGCTGCTACTCCCTCCAGGTACCACTGTTCACACAACGCAGCACTTCCAGATTTGATACGAATGTGACAACCACAGGTCTGATTTTTCACTGAAGAACAAATTAAACTTTTTTTACGTGATCGGTGCAATTTCATTTTTTTACGCGAACTTCCACCAGACCACCATCCGTCCAACATCTGTCTTACTCTGTCTCACTTTGCTCATTATGGAGTTTAACTTCTACAGTATATGCTTGGTGCCCTCACTGTGCACTGTTGATTACTTATTGCTAACAAAAGCAATCTTTTTTTGGCATGAAACCATGCAAACCACTCGGCCTGAGCAAACTCAGCAAAAGCTTTGGTGACGATGTTTTCTGACAGAACATCTTGGAACCACCATTATTGACAAGGTCACCTATGGCAGTGAGGAGAGAGGGAGGAAGACCCACTTTGTTTCAACAGATGACTCAGATCTCTGAGATTGTGTTTGATCATTTGAGAATATGATGCAATCATGAAAACATGCAAGAACCACATGTGAGGAAGCCAACATGTGAACTGTGGCTCTGAAAATGTTTCACTTCAATCAAGCAGCAACGGAAAAAAAGTACAGTCACCTGATCAGCGACCTCGCCGGATTGTTATGAGAAGTGTGACCAATAGAGGGCAGAACAGCACCGTTTTGAAACAGGTCTGCTCCCAATAATGAATCCCCAACAGCTCCCCCTCGTTTCTAACCACCATTGGGATGCTTTACTCAACATGAACTCAAATTTTTGAGTGAATGAGGTAATCACAGCTCCTCATAGGGGCTGAGCTGGGAGAGGTTTCTGATGAGGGTAATCAAACTTGTGTAATGCAAAAATAAAAATGTTATTTGGGCTTTTTTTTTCCCCCAAAAAAGGATGAGGAAAGCGCAACAGAGCATTCAAAGGAGAGCGCTGAGAAGACATTTTTCTAAGGCCACTGTTTTCATAGGCAGAATATCAGATGGAGTTAAAAGCATCATTCACACAATCTGGATTTACCCAAAGAACACAAGTAAGGTTTTGGTTGTCATGCAGACATTTGTACGGATCCGCAGTCATTCAGGCCATGGAATTTTTTCAAAGCAAATAGGCAGAGACACCTCACAGCTGAGAGGTTTCTGTTCACATCAGTAGGGTCCACCCTCTAGTGCTGGAGGGCTCCCTCCCTCCCTCAGAGGATCAGCTGTCTCCCTGCTCCAGCACACCTGAATCCAATGAGGCTCGTTAGCAGGCTGCTGCAGAGCTGCATGACATCACACTCGTTTAAACCAGGTGTGTTTGAGTCACACAGTGGGAGACATCCAAAAGTCTGAGGGAGAGAGGGAGGGAGGAAGCCAGCCATTCAGGACTGGAGGTGCCCCCCCACTCCAGTTTACACTATCCCACCTCCTGCCATGTTAGGAGGGATTTTCCTTCTCTAATCACTATTGCGCTTGCCTGGACTCCTTTAAGAATCGATCCTACTATTCAACCTTCCACTTTATCATTCAAGCTTCTGTGTGTGTTGAGGAGAGTCAGATCTAGATTATAGAGATAGATAGATGAATATACACAATTAGATGGACGTACCGGAGCTCAGAGGTGCTGGTCCCTTGGATGCTGCAGTCTGGCACGCTTTCTAAAAGATCTTGTTCCTGCACAGCTGATTCTAATAGTGTCGTTCTGAAGCGCCGCTGAGAGCCTGATAACGAGCCAACCATTGTATTCAGGTGTGCTGAAGCAGGGTCCAATTAAAATGACCACGCGGGGCTGTGGCCCTCCAGGAGCAGGAGGGCCCACCTTTGCCCCAGGTAGACATAGGGAGCTGGATGGCAAGATGGACAGTTGGATGCAGACAGATTTGAAAAGCCTGACAACCTCACAATTCAAACGCTGGGAGACGATCACACGAACTGTTCATCATTCTTTATTTCTGTACAAAAAATCCTCAAAGAAACTCGATCACTTTACAAGCCCAAAGCCACATATACAACACATCCATTTGATGTACAGGTAAAACAAGCCAACTATACCAAGAGTCATATGCGTGTGTGCAGCCAGTTTCTGGTACAAATCTCTTTTTGTGTGTGTCTGTATGTGTGTCTGTGTGTGTTTTCTTTGAGATGGAGCTATAATGGTTTGGATTCCTTACATATAGTGTACATACAGGACAGGAAAAACATTACAACTCAAAAGATGTCCCTTGTAGATTTGGATTGACTTCGTCTGTACAATAAATAAGTATAAAATATATCTCTTAGCAATCTGTGGGTCGTTAAAAACACATTGAACATACAAAACACTAAATTACTGCTACAACCTCCGAAAAAAGACCAGCTATTTCGGCGAAGGGGACGGGGACTCTTTTTTTTTTTTCTTGTCTCGGCAGGTTCAAACAAAGATTTTGTTTTTGAAAAGGGGGGAAATTGCACATTTAAAGACTCCCTGATTCCACATCCACAGGAGAGTTTATTTTACTCTTAATATATCTTGATGGGCATCTCGCTGGTTTCACTCCAAAACACAGACGGGCAGAGCACAAACACTGACATGACGGCAATGGGTGGGTGGAGGGTGATGGAAGGAAACATCACGATACCAGAATGCTTGGAATGAAAGAAAGCACGTCAGCAACTTGTCGGGACGTTAAATGAGGAATGTCAGATTCCATTTTTTTTTCTTCTTCTTCTCTTTTGCCGCTGGTGAACAGCTTAGTTAAAGCACGACAGTAAAAAAAAAATCACTCGACTTGAACAGCTGTTACGGATCACAGACACCTGTACGGGAAGGATGCTCGGTGATACACTTAGAGGGACACATGCTGGCTCACGCGATTTTGGGGGGGGAGAATCTCCCCCCTTCTGGTGAGAAAAGGCATTGCATTTGCATCAAAAACGCCAGCTGTGGCTGACATCATGAAGGTCCACTGAAGGATAGGTGGGTAGAAAGTGACACGGAGTCATCAAACAACCCGGCTGGAGAGTGAGACTACTGCAAATGGGGAAAAAAAGGAGACTTTTGCTGTTTTTTCTCTCCCCCATGTAGATAAACGACCCACACCAGTTTACAATTAATTGTAAACTGGATACTGTTATGTAACCTACTGATGTTGGTTTCCAGTGCTCCAATGCAGATACAGGAAAAAGTAACCTCTCATATTGCATCCGACCATTTACACTGGTGGGAAAGCTGTCTGGGAGACCTCCGTTGGGCCTGAACGAACGTTAAAAAATGAAGCTCCAGGTCAGCGAGAAGATGAATTGTGCGAATCTTGGATGTAGTCATTAGAAAAACCTCCCAACATTTCTGTAGCCATTTAACATTTTGCATGTGGGCCGAAATGTCCCAACAGTCCTTTTTGACATGTCTCTGTGCATATTTTGTGCTCTTCTGTAGGTAAACTATATATACTGTTGTCACCTTTTAGACATTGTGTCACTCTTTTGCAGTTGATTTTCAATCTTTTGGACCTATTTGTTTTGTGGCAGTCCAACATGAACAATCTTTTCGATGTGTTTGAACTTGAAATGTAGAATCAGTCTGGCAAAAATAGTCCCTCTGCCCCCCATGAGTGCCCCTGGTACTCCCGCTTGCTCATACATCCTTATTATTGATGTCTCAATTTTGCTGATGGATGTATGGAACCTCTTTTCTCTGCTGATGCCAGAAAAGTACAAAATGAATTTGTGAATTTGTTTTGTTAAGCACAGTCGTCCCCAACCTCTTTAGTGGAGCCCCCTTTGATAGATAAGGACCCCTCTTCTCTGATCTCTCAAACAGCACCCCCCCCCCCCAGATTGCACTTTACATATTGAATCTCATCTATAAACTCTGATGTGCTAAAGATTACCGTGAAGCCAACCCCCTGGCCAACACACCCACCTTTACTGACATACAAAAGCATGGGCTTTCAAAATAAAATCACTTGACAGTTTCCCACATCTCTTTTTGATTCTAACAAGTGACATGTTTGTTTTTTAATATGTGCAACTCTAATTCGACAGCCTCATGGCAAGCAAAGCTTCAGACCTCCCTCTGTTCCCCCCAGCATCCCTCTGAAGGGGTCCTACATCCCACCTTGGGAACCACTGTTATAGAGTATATGTGGCTTGCTAAATACTGTTGCATTTCCATGTTAGCCTGAGCAAATAAAAGATTCCACAGCACAGCAATGATAATCAGCTGACAAAAAACCCAATGGTTACTCGAGCTAGTACGCTAACATTATGTAAACATAACAATGGCGTTAGTGATGCAACAACAGTGTTTTGTCATAAAACAGAATCAACATCGATCATATCTACCGTTAGCTATCAGTACACATTTCAGCAAGCGGGTGTGAGCCGCTGCAGCCACAGAGCTGTGGACCTCCAACGCGACAGTCTCGCCGTCACCTCGACGCCTTCAGCGGATGGTGGAGATGTCGGACAGATCCAGTTCGTCATGGGCAGTGCCGGCTCTGCGAGAAGGTCTTCACCGTTTTATAAAACACACCGAAGCATCCTGTATCACCACCGAACCCAAAATAAACACCACCGGGTCTTGGACCAATGGCTTGAAGCATCTGCCTCTGCAGTTCTGGCAGTGTGTGTGTGCGTGCATGCGTGAGTGTTTGTGTCTTTTCCAGGGTTGCCTGTGTCAGTATCTGGGGGGGTGGGGCGGGGGGGCTACATAGTCTCTTGGCGGTGCTTCCCCTCTTTGCCCACCGTTCATAGCTTCAGCTTGTGAACCACGGGGACAGGCAGGACCTGGTGGATCTTGGCCCGCTCGCTGTTTACCTCCAGATGGACCCAGTCAGGAAAGAAGGAGCCTTTGAAACCAACAAACACCAGCTTATCTGCAGAAAGGACAGACGATACCAAAGTAAGACACAACGTCTCGAGGTCACTCACTGTCACCCTGGAAATGCTGCCAGCTCGCCAAAAGACACAGAGAGACACACTATCACACTATCACACCCATGGACACTTTAGAGTCACCATTTGACCTAATATGCAACTAAGTACTTGGTGAAAACAGGGTCCCACCCGGGCAAGAAGCCAGGACCCTCATGCTGTTCGTTGAGATCACTAACCGCTCCTGCTTTTTCATAAGTGACAAAGAGTATTGTCCCAGTTACCTTTCAGTTTGATGCTTTTACCAGCTCCAAGCTTCTCCAACACTTTGGTCCAGGATCCTCTGGTGACCAGTCGCCCTTTAGACGTCATGAGGACGATCGAACTGAGAAGACACGCACACAGCAAGGTTTGATGTTCACTCACTGATTTCAACATTGCTACTCGTGTCTTTTGTGTCAACGGTATTGCGAATGACTTTGAAAACCTTTGTCTCGGAGTGACAGAGTGACAAAAAAATTACACCTGGCCTCGGATTTGTCCTGGTTTCTGCGTGAGCTGGTCATAAAATGTGATCTAATCTGAATCAAAGTCACCAACAAGCAAACAAAAACAATGTGGGAGGGAAAAAAACTCAATGACGCATAAACACTACTTATAATTTATGCATTAAGTCTTCATAGCCCTTAAAAATTCAGAGTGTAGCAAGAAAATAGATGAAGTGAACATCAGGTCTGATAACTGGCTGAACCTCCCTCCGCAGCAATAATCTCGACTGAGGCTGATGAGGACCTCCAAGTCTGTCAGATGACTTTGTGACCCGTTCCAGTCGGATGCAAACAAACAAAGAGCTGCTGCAAGGTCAGGGACCGGGCTTTCATGATGCCCGGTACGCATCAGCAAAGACACCTAATAAATAACAAACGAGACAAGACGGAGTGTTTTGAGTAGCTGTAAGTCTGACATAAATCTCGTTTCCTTGATTGGATCTGAGGATTGGTGACATAGTTAAGCTCAGCTGCCTACCAGGGTGAACGACCTACCTCCTGAGAGCAGCACAGATGCTTTGTTACCTTACAAAACCAGAAAGGTGGAATTTGTAGAAACTGATTTTATTTTTTCCAAAAGCGAAAAAAATATATGTTTCCTTCCCGGGTGTGAAGATTTAGTCCCTTTGCAGAAGCAAATTGTGTGCTATCATGTATAATATAAAAACTGAATTTACTATGTGTCCTTTTTGATATGACAAAAGGGAAATGTGAAGTTTAGTAATTTGGGGCCATCATGTCAAGGTCTTGGAAGTTGTAATCCAAAATGTGCTTCACGTGGTTCCTGGATTTGAGGTTTGCTCAGTCTCGCCTCTCACAAGCATTGGTCTGAGTCATCCACATAAAGGTTTACTTCATCTTTTTTTAGCTATACTGTGACTAGACTTTATAAGCCACCAAATCAATTCAAACAATGTAACTGTGTCCATCAAGGGTGGAGTGGGTTACCATCAGTGCATGTGGCCAACAGCTCTCACCTGTCCCTCAGTCCACTGACATAGTTATCGATCTGTGCTGGGATGCCCTGGAGGATGGCGTTCCTGAAGCTTTTGCTCTCCACCACCTTCCCATCATGGCCATCGATCACCGTCAGCTGGACGCCGTCCTCTGGCTGATACAGCTTCTTGCCGTTCACCTGCACCAACAGAACGCGGCCGGTCTCACTGCAGTTCTGGGGACTTGTTGGACATTAACTACGCTAAATGGACTTGAACTATAAAGCAATAATTCCCCTGAAGTAACAAACTCAGTGATTATTCAGGGTGACATGAAGCCTACGCCTCTTTTGTATCGTCCGTCTGAGACGAGAATACCTCAGCAAAGGCAAAGTCCTCCTTGATGTGGAAGAATCGGGTGTTGTACGACTCCAGTTTGACCTCCAAGAAGTGTTCCGGTGTGTGCTGAGAGGAGACACGCAGAGGCACAGAGCTGGAATTAATACACAATATTTGGCATTTCACAGGAGCAATTTACTGCCACTTTTCGCTCACCACTGTCAGTGATAAACAAATGAGGAGAAACACTGACAGCTGCAAATGTCACTTCGATAGTATCAGAAAGAGATTAGATTCCCGGTGATTGCTGTGGGGGGAATTGAGCCTTTGCTGCAGGGAGAAGGATCAGGATGAAACTGAGAGGAAGAGGGTGCGAGTGAAGATATGGCAGATGGGCCGTTATTAAAGTGGAATGCATTTCATGAAAACAGGGTACGTGTCTATACAGCTCGCCACACGAGTCAAGTATTCATGCAGAATCAGTCCAGTGTGCATACACAGGCCGTGTAAGGCAGACTTCAGGAAAACCAACTAAATTACATGTGTATCATATGTGTCATAAGACACCACTGTGAAGAGCACCAGTCCATGAGAATCTACCGTGTGACATGATCATGTTTGCATGAAGCTGACACACATGATCAGGGTTATGTTGGGGCAGGAAGTCAATACAATGTCCTCAAAAATGCATGGCAATAGACCTCAGTGTACCTGTGTGTTTGTGAGTGTTTTTCTACACTGTGGACTACTTAAGCTACTGAGGACAGCAGCTTAATTGCCGACTGGACCTCCAAGTACTGTTTTCCAGTCCCACAAGTTTAGACCTCATTTGTAAAACAATGGCAGCTGCACTAAATCTAACAAACAAAGGAAGGAAACTTCTGTTTAAAATAAAAGCAATGTTCAGTTTTTCTAGGTCTGCTTCACATTCCAGAAGGTTCTCCTTCCTGTTTTTTTTATTTTATTTTATTTTTTTTTTTACATGTGCAGAGCAACTCTCCATCACCCCGAGATCTCTGCTGCCTCTAGCTCAATGGGGTAACTGGCAAACGCTTGGGTAGCACAGATGGAGAAAATACAGTTTGCTCTTTTTTTTTTTATCCCCTCACACAAAGAGTATCTACATGGAACTGGTGGTAAGCCCCCCCTCATCTCTGGTGCCAAGTGGGTAATCACAAGGTTTGCCTGTGCTTCAGGATGGGTAAGTTGGCAGGGACTGATCGTTTGATCCATGTGGTGTCACCCCCAAAGACTTAAAGACAGACTTGGTCTGTGTGTGCGTGTGCGTGAGTGAGTGAGTGAGTGAGTGAGTGAGAAAGTGAGTGAGAGTGAGAGTGAGAGTGAGAGTGAGAGTGAGAGTGAGAGTGAGTGAGTGAGAGAGAGAGAGAGAGAGAGAGAGAGAGAGAGAGAGTCAAATCTTTTATTCTTTGAACAATCTAATTAGGGACAAATTTTATCAACCAATCAACTGATCCAATCAAACCAATCTTTTTACCATCTCTTCTGTACATGCTGGCCCAATACACAATACCCAAGACACAATAACAACACTCATGAAGGGGAATTTTAGAAAGAAGACACTGAGATTGGTTATTGTTGTGGCTAAGTTAAAGGAATCAGTGATTACCGATGAGGTCTGAGTAAATCTGCATCTTAAAAACTCCTTTTCATTGGAAAGTCTGGGAAGTTGTGTAAATGCTGAATTGCAGCTGTGACTAATGGCTTTATAATGACCAAAAACTCAGTGCTGTAATCACCATGCAGCCTCCCTAATTGTTTCTTTACACCTGTGTCACGTCTGCTACAAGAGAGCTTTGCAAGTGGGTTCAGTGCGAGTTACAGACACCATTGTTCTGCTGGCTGAATCCCACGCTGCTTCAGAAAAAAAATGTACTTAAGGGTGACTTTTGTATTGACTCGCCAAAACAGGTTTTTAAGTCAATTGTAGAGTATTTTCTTGGTACTTGTGGGCACACGTTCCTTGATTAATGTATTACCTGAATGTAAAGTGTGATTTCTCTTGAAAGGATGGCTCGAATGATGTACAGTTACGTGTTCAACTCCTTTTTTCTAAGACACCTATTTCAGGAAGTAATCACAGCCAAGCACATGCGAGTGAATCTCGAGGCAGGAAGAGGATTTGGGAGCGTTGTTCCACTGGTCAGGGACACAGACTGAGGTTTGCAGCTGACATTTACTTCAAAGACAGACTCTGAATCGCCACGTGCGACGTCTGCTTCTTCCAAGGCCTGTCGTGACTGTTCCCCTCAAGGACTTTTTATTAGTGAGTGAAACCAAGTAGTATTATGCTGTGCATCATGAATAGCTTGAACTCATTCATTAACATTGCATCTGAATTTCCAAGGCTCCTCATCCATGACTACACACTCGATTCGGTATGTGGCCCCCGACGAACATTAGGACCCTCTGTTTCAGTGCAGTTGAATGTCAGCGAGCACGTCAGTCGGCGCTTGTTAAACAATTGGAATGCTCAGTCAGTGTGCCCAAACAAAAGCCACTGTGAGCAACAGACGTTACCAACCGCATGCTGTTTTGTTTAGGACTGACTCCTCTAACCCTCGGAGCGGTTGTCTTGGTTTGGGACGAGTAAACACATGAAAGGAAGGGGTTTTTCAGGAGGAAAAGTGTCTGGGTAGAGACTGTGAATCTGACTGCTCACCAGCCTGGCATTAGGTATCTTCTTCGGCATCGGCACGTCTACGACGGGCAGCTCGGCGTGTCTGGGATAGGCCTGAGCCAGGCAGTTGCTGGGTGGGCTTCCTTTCGGGACAGTGGCCGTGATCTTCACCCTCTCACACCCTTTGACGGAGCAGAAGGCAAACTGCTCCTTGTCGTTGTGGGCCTTCACCTTCAGGAAGAGCAGGCTGCAGGAGAGACACATAACATCAGACACTGATACGTCTCGTGGTAATCTCAGAACATGGCGAGACGGAGCTCAGCTCAACACATTTCATGAATTTCAGTGATCAAAACTTCAGCTGAGATGACTTTGTTTGCTAGAAAAAACCCAAAACAAGAACGTGATAGAGGTGAGAATGATTGTTGTGATGGTTGTGATGCACGTGTGTGTGCGCGCGTGTGTGTGTGTGTGTGTGTGTGTGTGTGTGTGTGTGTCTGACCCGGTGTCTTCCTCCAAGTAGTAGTAGCCTCTGGCCTGGTGTGAGTGGTTGATCTTGTCACTCTGCACCGTCCTCATGAAGACGCCGGTCTTGCGGGTCTGTTTGGTCAGGCGGTTGTGGATGTCGGAGATGATGGTGAAGACGGTGCCCTTTGGGTAGCAGATGCCCACGCTGATCCAGTCATTCCTGAAGCACATAAGTGCACAGCGACAGGGGGAAAATGATCAAAAAGATCATTGTTTTTGTTGCGGATAGAGTTGTAAAATGTGACCTAATCAGCAAGTATCAGTAAGACAAACACGATATCACTCAATGTTGAAGCGATGAGCTGAAGATTTTAGATCTTTGTTTACATTGGATGGAAATCAGAACTTGTTTCCCCTGTTTTGGGCTTTAATCTGCCACAGTGAAGCAAAACATGATTGGAAGCACCCACCCACACACACACACACACACACACATGCTCACACGCGCACACAACCTTCAAAATAAAAGCATTGGGCATATCCTAGGTCCACGATAGATTCTATATTCTATTCTGGTTCCTTTGAAGCTTGCAGTTCTAGTTTGACAAACTGTCAGCAGTCAATGCCTCGGGACCTTGCCACTTGAACTGTGATGGTCCATGTCCAGCGGTCCAGGACTGCAGGTTATGGACTGCTCCTTAAGCAACTCTTGATCCACCTAATTCGCTCCTACTTTTCAAATTGATATACTTTTTCTCACTCCAGTCGATAATCGACTGCTGTGTGGTTGTAGTTCTTTCTGATAGTCTTGAAACAGAAAGAGCTGAAAGTTTGGTAAAATCCACTGTCACAATCTGACTCAAAGTTGGCTGTTCAGAAATCAGACATCAAACGCAAAATATGCTGATTGGTTTCCATCAGTTTCCAGTGAAGTTTGCTGTAAGATTCCTCATCACAAGTTTAAACCCGCATGAGGAGCTGCATTTCAATTCAGCATGCTGAACAAAGCAAAACAGAGCAGCTCATTAAGCCATGATCAGTGAGTTCCCCCTCAAAGGACAAGCAGCAGCTGTTGTCTTCAGTCAGGTACAAATAAAAAAACAGAAAAAACAGACAACACAGCCTTGTATTTCAGATCATTGACTTGCTGTGTGAGGCTGTGACCTGTAGATGGGGCCATTGGCGTGTGAAGGGGGTGTGGGTCCCTGTCAGGGTGGACTCAGGCCACAAGGATAAACTGACATGCCTGAAAAGACAACCAGCCTTTATGCAATCGAAATAGCTGGAGGCCACGCTGTTAAAGAACATCTGAGGGGAGGAGGCCGGGCACAAAGCGAGGCTCTCCCCATTTTTGTGGTGAACCGTTGTTAGAAAAAAAAAAAAAAAAAGATGGTGTGAGAAGAACGAGCTGATGGCCTTCATCAGTTTAATTCACTCATTTTGACTCGGAGCCACCCGGGGGAGCATTAACATGAATGCAACCAGGCATCGTGCTTCACATTTCATCCCCCGTTCAGTCTTGCAAAGACTTCAACCAGAGTTATGTCATTGGCATGCCTGAATGAAAGCGAGAGAGAGAAAAAAACAAACTCATCAGCATGGTAAGCAGCCTCGCCCACAACTCTGCAGTGAACTTGGCGCTGACAGTTGTGCCAGCATTACACAGCAATTAGCCAGGTGTGAGGAGGCGTGAGGATGTGAGAGGGCAGGAGGCCTGAACCTCCGCTGCCTCAAGGTGTCTTTGACTTAATTAACACAACGATTCTCTGCACATTGAGGTGAGAGGGGTCTGTCGATGGGCTTATTTGAGATGCGATAGAAACCAACGGTTGCTTCAACAGAGAGACTGTGTGCCATGTTCCACATCCACACAAGAGTGGTTGGTCTTTAAGCCAAACAGGGGGGGGGGCAGGACAGAAGTGGCTACCAGCTTGGTGTTGAACCAACAACCTGTGGATTGGAATATCAACCACTGCACCAACTGAGCCACATCTGACCCAATTTGTCCTTGCTATTCCAGAGACAGATGTGGATCTTGTAAAGTTACTTAAAGATGAAGAGAGAGTGGGGAACAAAACAGGCTACTGTTTGACTCAGACGTGCAATATTCCACCCAAACCACCTCCCATCAACACCTTCCTGAAACTGGATTTCAGAGAACCTGTGAGGTCCATCACAGAGCAAAGACAACCATTCATGATCACGTCACATGCACACCTCGACCCAACTTATCTGAGTATGCAATGGCTCTGAACTGCCTTGCAGGCTGCTCTCAAAAACACCACTGAAGGCAGATTTATCAGATGGAGCCACAAAGTAAGTTACAACTTTTCTTACCTTTGAAATAACTATCAAATAGCAGGAGTAGACTCTGATAAGCAAAATAAGCAAAGCTGCCCTTTTTAGTCTTTGCATCTTTCAAAGAAGCTCAATTATATAATGAGTAGTCTCGTGCATGTTGGTCTTAAGTCCCTAATGAGGGCTCAGTACCACCTTTGAGGGGGCACCAGGGATCAAAGGAGGGGCTCCAAGGCTTTACCTGCTCAGAGGCTGTGAAATTCGAATCAGCACATGTCAGAGAAAAAAACAGAGATAAGAGCTGGGAAACTCCCGACACTTTTATTTTGGAGGGCCCTGACCTTCAACATTGATGAGACAGTTTGTGTGTCTGACATTGTTTTCAGGGGGTGGAGAGGGTGGAAAAAAAGGGTTTGCAACCTCCGTCTTAAATCAAAGTGCGAACGATTCTGTTGAAATGTGAAAACGCCTCGAAGCGATGACGTGCTTGTATGATAACGGTTTGAAAACAAAGTTCCAGCCAAAAACACACCAGCAGAACACTTTGATAAAGGAGGATGTACTGTGTCCAGCGCGATCAGGTGCATATGGATGTTCAGCAGATGGCTGGGTGGTAGTTTCACTGGCAGGCTCACAGCAGCGTTTGAACGGAGCACTCGCACAGCCATATTTTTAGATGCAGAGCAGCCTACACTGTCTGGAGATATTATATCTGATATCCAGCGCCAGTAACTGCTCATCAGCTCATGGAGGGGGGGAAAAAAGCATGAGTCAGATCTTGCATAAGAAACATCAGGCTTTAAGGCGAGTTTGTCAGAGTCAAAGTTATTCAAGGACAGCTCTCTGTGTTTCTACTGAAGCACGCAAAAGCTAAGACGCCAACGATGCAATTTGACATGACGATCTTGTTAGTGTAAGAGAACGGAGGTATGAAACTGCTCAAGCTGGAGGTGAAGTTGAATGAAGTCAGTACATACAGAACACAAGTGTAATGTGAGGCTGGACACAAAAGCAGCAGCGTTCACTGAACTTGGAAGCAGAGAGGGATAGTAGCAGACGGCCCCTCCACAGCTTCCTGGCCAGGCAAAAGAGCTGCTGCACGAATCAGCGAAACGCAGCACTGAACTGTTGGGAAGTTCTTTTGTCCCCTCAGACTTTGAATGCCTCGTGAACATCAACAGGCTGGATTGTTGAACAATGTATGAATACTTCTACAACCGTTTGAATTTTTTTACTCTTGTTTTACATGGACCAGTCGACAAGATCCATATATATCTATCCACCTATCTATATTTAGTTCTCGCTGTGGAGAATAATAACTATATATCCGGCCATATGAGGTGCAGTTCACACAAAGTTTCCATGAGTTCACTCGAATTCTAAATCCAATGGCATAAGTTCTCCAAGTAGGACTCAATAGGAGGAGCAAATGTAATCCTCCACTGCACAACTTGACGCAGAGAGTGGTCCTCACAGCCACTAAGAGACTTTGCTGTCATGGCTGGCAAAACTTTGGAAGTGACATAAATCTCCTCCGCAATAAAATCGAGAGTATTTAACGAGTGCGAATGACTAAATGACATTTTAAAAACTTGAATGAGATACTTGAACTTTTTCAAGGGGAGGATTCCAGATTGGACAAACATATTGGATCGAGGCAGAGGATTTTTTTTTTCAGACGCCTTTAAAAAAAAACAACAACCGCAATGTAAAAACACCAAATGGTGCAACTGAGTGTTATTATTTCAGAGCCAGAGGGACTTCAGAAGGTAATAACTCAGATGGCACAGCATGTCCTGATAATGACTAAGTGATAACAGCTTTGTCTTTTCTCCCCCCTCTTATAATAAATCAGAGCAGGATGTCCACACATCAATGGGACTTATTTTTACAGGTTTTTTCCAACCCCTTGTTGATTTTGGTGGCATATACAGTAGTATGGATTCAATACCACTGTCTCTAAGCAATTTCTTTCTAAATAAAGCAAAAAATGTACAAATTTAAGAAATCGGGGAGAATTTTATTTACAGGGTTTGAGTTTCTGTGCTCTCTCCTGGCTTTTTCCTGTGTCTGAGTGTGCTTGAGGAAGATGCTAAACTTTAAATTGCTTCTAATGTTGTGGGAGCACCTTGGATGGCAGCTGTTGCCATTGTGGTGTAAATATGTGCATGCATAAGTGTGTCTTTGTTTAAATATGTGTGGAAATGGGTAAACAAGACTCAAATCAATGGAGTTGTTAAACATGGTGAAAAGCGCTTAATAAAGTGGGGTCAGTGACTTTCTAAGGAACAGAACCGACAACCAACTGACATCCTCAGAGTCACTGCGCCAGGAAAACAACACAAACTCGTCTCGTTGACGTCTGAAAACGTCGCAGTGTCTGCGGAGCTCAAGGACAGATTGCACCATTGTTCAGAAGAGAGGAAGGCGGCCTCAACTTCGTGTCACAATAAAGGTTCCAAAAAAGTACAGCAAGCTCCGTGAGCTGTGGACGCACTGAGCAGGAGGCGCTGGAAACAAACAGCAGGCTTCCTAAAGCTGGCAGCCCAACTGAATCATAACAGGAGGCAGGTTGACCGACACCTCAAAGGAGACCTCCAGCTGAGGGATGTATAGGGGCCCTGTGGGGGATGGTGGCAGGTTCTGGAAGTGCTAGCGGCATCGCAGAGCTCCACTGATGTGGGCTGTGTGTCAGGAGACTGTTGCTGCTTTCACAGAGGGACACAGGGACATGGAAAAGCACTAAAAAAGGCACCCAGAGTGACATGAAAAAGGAGAAAAATCAGAGGGTGCCTGTGCCAGTGTCTGCTGCCATGCCATAAAACACCCGGTGAAGCATTGTTTAAGGTCGGTTTAACAACCTTTAGATGAGGTTTCGGGATTGAGGTGGTCACATGAGCAGACGCTGCCGTTCATCTTACGCCCAACAAGACTTTCGGAGCTTCGAGGAAAGTAGGTTTAGTCATGAGCCTCCTCCTTTTCATTCATCTTCTGGCTTTGGATTTGCACCCAAGTGGGGTCTTTCTGGGCTGGGTTTGCATGATCTCCTTCTGTCAGTGCCACTTTTTTCCATGGATTTTCTCACAAAAATCTGTGACTTTAAAACTGTCCCCAAGTGGGAACGTGAGGAGTCGACCTTTTCCTGATGTGAGGAGAGCTCTGAAGCCTGGTGCTGATGTCAGGCTGAGGCACCCTGTGACTGATGACCTGCTGGATCTCCTGAAAACAGTCCGCATCGAACCTGACCACACCTGGCGGGGAGCTTTGAACAATAGTAATTGAGGGATGTTTTTGCAAATCTATCCCTGAGACTCCCTCAAACACAAAATCAACACCATTACCAGGTTTTTCCAAACTTTTTTTCTGCCGTGACCTCGTGCAGACGGAGGAAGCACGCTGTTTGGATATTTTCTGAATGCTCGATAGTTTTCCCATAATAACAAGATTGAGATCTTTTCATTAGGAGATCTTTCCCTGTAATTACATGATAGTCATAATTATGAGAATTACGAGATAAGGCCTCCAAATGATCCGTTCTTTGGTGAGCACCACCGTCTTTATCTCCCTGCAAGAATTTGGAGTTTCTGGCACGTCTCTGCTGATTTCACGTGATAACTAATACAAATGAGATTAATGGTCCTGAGTTTGGAACATGTCACACTCGCTCAGGGTGTCATTTGTCACTGAGGTAGGTGACAAGATGTTTGAGTTGCAGGAAGTCGGAGCAGCACTTTTTGTTACCAGTGTCTGTCTTGTTAGAGAGAGAGAGAGAGAGAGAGAGAGAGAGAGAGAGAGAGAGAGAGAGAGAGAGAGAGAGAGAGAGAGAGAGAGAGAAAGAAAGAGACAGAGAGACCTGAGCTAATAACACTGAACCAAAGTTAAACTGAGCTGAACCTCCATGAGGACAGTCGTCCCTCCCTCTCGTCCTCCTTTTCTCTCTCCTCCAGCTGTTTGTTCCAATAACCGTGTTTTCAAGGGGGCTGGAATTTGGGCAGAAAAGAATGTCGGAAAAGAAGTCCCAATAAACTATATATGTTTTCATGTTTTTACTGCTTCTGCTCAGCTCTTTGCCAAGAGGCTTTCAGGAAGTTTTACTTGCGTAAGACTTTTGTTTTCATTTCAAGCCAGAAAACTGTCGCCTCAAATTCTAGAATCTAGAAATTGGAAAACATGAAAATGAGCAAACGTATATTCTATCTGATGAATGCCAAGAATGTATTTCAAAGATAGCTGATGGTGTTTTAAGATCTTTCACGACGTTCTTTATTACATTCCTTCACTGAATCCACATTCTTTGTTTTAGGCAGCCAACCTCTGTCTTATGAGGCTTTTGCTGCTGCTCTGACAAAACATGACACAAGCACTGAACGACACACAGGAAGAGCTCCTCTCCTGCAGAGGATTCATGAGGTTCAGCGCTTGTCGCCTCTTGAACTTTGGAGTCTCCCGGTTCCTGTCGTGTTTGTGTGCAGATTAACATCATCGTCCTGTCCCACCGTCCTGTTTTAGCCTTTTCAGCTCGCCGCGTCGCCCCTCTGAGACCAACTACAGAGGTGCGACAGTGTGAACAAGGTCTCCCCCCTCATCCCGCCTTGATTTCCTTTCACACAGATGCTGGGACGTGATATCGGGGAGGGGAGGGGGGGGGGCTGAAAAACAGTGGTCTGTCAGACTTTCTGTTCGTTCATTCATTCGCCATAAGCACAACAAAGGTGACAACACAGTGGAATAAATACTGAAAATTATACAACGAGTACTATATCAGTCTGCCGCAGGGCACCATGGCTACACTCGGAGCTCAGTACCACCGATGTTTGAATGTGAGAGTGAGAGAGGAGCATATCTAATATAAAGCGTCTTTGAGTGTCATGAGAATTACAGTAAAAATTCAAATTCTTTTTAACTGTTATAGAGCTGAAAGACTCAGAGATGATGTAAAACCTGCAGGTTGATAAGTTTGGCTAGATTGTTCACTTTTCCAGAAGCTGCAGCTTACTTATTTTTACTACATATTAATCATCATTCCTGCTCTGTCCATCACTGTCAGTGGAAATGTCATAGGAATGCCAATGACAGTGATATGTGTCACATCTGCAGGACACTGGTGACACCAAATGTGAGCTGTCGATAAAAATCAGAAAATAAAAAAAAAATAGAACAAAAAACCCATGATGTTTTTCAAGTTGCCTGATTTGAGTTGCAAGTAAGACGAACTTTCAAACTAACTTTTCTAACATAATTTGTCTTTTTGACTTGTGTTGGTTTGTTCCATTCATGTGGCACCGACACTGAAATACTGAAAGCACCATGACTGCATGAAGAGCCAGGAACCACCATGCTGGGAACTTTCCATGAGCATCTGCTGGGGTGAGCAAGTGAAAATCCTGCTGCTCAGCAGCAGGCTGAAAACAAAATTCCTGATCAAAAATCACAGTTGCAATGTTCTGAGGTTAATGCAAGAGATTCGAGGTTGTCTTTTGTCATGTCTTAAAGAAAAAAAAATGAACATTGTCAGGGTGCAGTTGTTGGTGCAGCTGGTGTGACCACTGACCTGTTGAAGTTGATGAGCCAGATGGTGACCTCAGCAGGTGCCGCCTGGTCCCAGTGGATCGTGTAGCTTTTCGCCAGCGTGACCACAGGCTGGAACTGCTGGTAGTGCTTCCTCTTTCCCAGAGCGCCCTCTAGGGTCAGGGGCCTATCGGGGTACTCGTCCCTGACGATATGCATGTTCAGGTTGGCGGGATTACGCGTTTGGACGTAGATCTGGAGTGAGCACATGGGAAGGAAAAAAATGTGACGTCAATAAGAGGACAGAAAAAAATTATAATTATGACATAACAGCGATATTATTCTGATTCATTTTGATTCAAATAACCTTGGGCTCCATCGTGATGACCAGAGCATGTCATCTTGGATGAAGTTCAATTCCAGGCAGAAATAAACTAGACAGCTGAAAAGAGCATCTCACTCTAAATTTTGTCCGATGTGTTGAATCACAGGAAACAATGGCAGCATCCTCGGCTGTGAATGCTACCATGAATTTCCACATTGTAGTTGTGTTTGTGGCTTCACACAGTCATTAATTAACAAGGAAGCAACAAACTGTGAATTAAAACCGAGCTGACAACACACTCAGTGCCTCCTGAGTGCATATCTGGTGCGGAAACCGGCGGAGGAGGTCAACTTGTTGAAGTCGGGTCATCGAGGAAACGCATCCACACAGATGTCCCCATACCACCGAGGATGGTCAGAGATTAAAGTTGATCCGTTGCAGTCCGTTGTCAAAACAAAACGACTGCACATGCGCCGAATTCCTAATGAATGCAAATTTCATCCAGAAAATGGTTCAGAAACAGATTCCACAACGATTATTCGTAGAAGAGGAAAAACAAACACTGAAATTTCCCAGAACACACACGAGACATCAGAGAGAAGGCAGCTTCTCTCTCTCTGAACTTCACCGGCAAGAATCCTTTCACAGCACGAACAAAAAGTTTCTGAATGTGACGGCAGCACGACCTGTGAACAATTCAGATGACTAAGACGCGCCACGCCGCGCTCAATTAACTCCCTATTTCACACGGAACACTCTTAAGCTTTGTGATTTGAGTTTGCGATACGGATGTGCAAATTATCAACACCTGCCGAGCAGCATGCCCGAAGAAGCAGCTCGGTGTTTGTTTGACAGTCAGTCTGTCAGAGCGAGTGGGAGTGACGGAGATGGGGGAGGGTGGGGGGTGGGGTGCTGACCCACCTGCGCGTAGCGTCCGCTGCAGATTGCTGCCTTCCAGTCGGGCACGTCGATGCAGTCGGGGTGACGCAGCAGCCAGTTGTCCTCTTTGACCAGGAAGGCTCCGGGGTACTCGCTGACAGAGCCGTCGACGTCGTGGAAGACGGACGTCTTGTCCCCGTCCATCTGCATCCGACTGAACCAAGGACCCGGCTCGCCGAAAAACACCCGAGACGTAATCTATGGAGAGACATGCAGGTGGTTTACTTTTGCTGCCTAAAAGTCAGCAACGAGTGCTGACTGTTAGATTCGGGTCAGAGTTTCAAGGAGAACTGTTAGCTCCGGTGAGGAGCAGCTCCTCTGCTATTTCCCTAAACTGCTGTTTGCTTGTTCAGTGGATTCCAACCCTTTTTTCCTCCTTGAACTCCATCAACCTTGGACAAGTAATGCACAAGTTCCTCTCCAAGAAAGCAGCTTGTTTCCCCCCCTTAGCAGTAACCAACATCACACCTTCACTTCTTCCTGTACAGCAAACACTGACTGTAGACACTTGATAATTATTCTCAGACACCGAAACAACTCACTGGCACGTGATCAAAGGTGATGTCGGTGGCGTTGTTGTTGGGGCAGCTCTGCCAGGGGTTGTTCAGCCTGAAGCCGAAGGCGCTGGTGTGCCGGCCGTCCAGTGCCGTGTATTTACGGAAGGTGCAGTTCTGCACGTTGATTGGCCCGTCGTATATCTGCATGCCCCGGATTGGAAAGTCACTGCGGGGAAACACGGATCCAGATCAGTGCGTTTGTTCCTGCTGCTAAAATGCTTAAAGGATGTTGTGAAGAAGGCCGAGGTTTGGTCGGACACTTCAGGTCACCACTTGAACAGGCAGCTCCTCTAACTGCACCTTGATGCCCTGATGGCTGCCTTGTGTTTCTGTTGCACACAAACTTTTTGGCAATGCAATTTTTACTTATCAAAATCTCCTGCGTCTCAAAACTCTTATGAAGTGCTTTTCTATCTCCTGTTAACATTTGCTGGTTTGTGTCCAGCGTGCATCACTTTATATTTGAATGTTAACTGGCCGAGTTCACACACACAAAAACAAAACAAAATCGCACTGGTTGCTAAGTGCTTTGGCATTTGAAGCAAGTCCAAATCGGTCAGTCAGGAGGTCTCCACTCACTTCACATGAGATGACCCCGGTGGGTGTACACAGGAGCAGGTGCCAGAGTGCGAGAGCTCTTCACTGTGGCGAGTCTGAATGTATTCCAGTCGAATATGAAGCGTCCAGACGGATGAGTTAATGTGGAATTTTTCTTTTTCCCTGCAGTAAAAGGGACTCTCTAAGAGCGCGCGACTGCTGAGAAATAGTCCGAAGTCTGCCAAGTAGGCCAAAGCAGAGGCCTGATTTCCAGCGCAGAGTCTCTCGTGTCAGCTTCTATGAAACCGCGGTTCAGTCTGGAAAGTGTCAGTCAGGTCTCAGTCTGCTGCTTCAGGAACAGCAGATGTGTTCAGATGATTCATGTCAACTGTTGGGGATCATTCCAGCAACAGTAATGGCAGTAGCCACTACGGGGTCTTAGAAGCAGATGAGTGACCGAAAGGTTGCTGATTTGAGTCCTCATGCTGTCCACGCATTCACCTTAAGACAAATAACAACCAACCCCCGGACTGTCTACAGCCATTTCGCTGTGGTTTTTCAAGCATGAGCAAAAAGCATGAGCAAGCAGTGACATTCAAAAGTGTGGGCTGTGAAAGGGACGAGTTAACAGCGGCGCCAACTGCCACTTACAGGCCGCGTGGCAGCGTCCTGCCTGCCAGGTCGGACCCCCCGGGACCCCAGATGCTGTTATCCTGCAGAGGCATTCCCCGGTTTTCACTCTCGCCCACAAACAGCGAGTTCTTCACCTGCTGGTGGGAGCCGTCGTCGTCCGGAAACGTCCCTCCGCTGCACAGGAGTCACACAGAACACGGAGCATCAGCGCTGTGGTCAGTATGTTAATGCGACACACATGGACCTCTCAGGCACATTTTGTGATGCTGACGAACACACAGAAGGACTGATCATCATCATTTAGTGGGACAGAATCAGCCTGACCGCGAGCCATAAGCTGCCTGGTGACAGTTGACTGGAGACGCATTGTGCGAGCCTGCTAACAGTGCGCTCAGTCTAATAATCGCTGTTTGTGTACATCCACATTCAACGCGCATTCGCTCTCATCTGCATGTTTCGATGCTTATTTGCCAGACATTGGTTTGAATAATGAGTTAATCATGTTCTCGTTATCGTCCGTTATTAGCGAGCTGCTGCGCTGCACGGTTAAAATCATTATTATATAATGACAACATCATCATCGCGCACAGTCAACATAAATTCAAAGCAACGACTGCCATGCTGTCACTGTGGAGCCAATGAGAGTGCTGCTTAATGGCTCAGTAGCACCACTATAGGTGTCGAGTGGGGGGGGGGGGTCACTGGGGTTCCTGTTATACAGACTCTGTCTTGCATACTATGTACCCAGCCCTCATCTCATATGCGTGCATGCTTACCTGCTTTGAACTCATGTGCATGCTTTTGGACTGTGGGAGGAGGGGGGGGGGGGGGGGGGGGGGGGGGGGGGGGGGGGGGGGGGGGGGGGGGGGGGGGGGGGGGGGGGGG
>JASSRZ010002667.1:0-38260 GCA_032164315.1 Malacoctenus gilli
ACACACACACACACACACACACACACACACACACACACACACACACACACACACACATACACACACACACACACAGGCAAACAGACACACACGCACACTTCCACTGACAGGCAATTTAAAGCCCATTGACTTCTGATTGTAAGAGAAAAGTTTTAGTGGAATTGCCGTTTCTCCCAGGAGAAGATTTAAAAGCAAAGTGAGCCAAGGATACTCGGGTCCAACTTCCCTCCGACTCCTGTTCCCACATGGTGGACGGAGGCGGTTGGGACCGTTTTGAAAAGCGTCTCGCATAATGTCAAAGTCATTATCCATACATCGCTGGGAAGGGCAAGGTTGAGAAGGCGAGAGGAGCGACTGCCAAAGAACAATGTTATTGCAGGCCGTCCCGCCGCAATAAAGTTCAGAGTTACGGGCGACGCAGTAAAAAGCCACCATTACAAATCGGCAGTGAGCGCGTAGCAGGGCAGAAAATGAGGTGGCGAGACTTCAATTAGTCTTTCCTTCTTAATCGTCTCGAGTTGGAGACTCACGCTCCCAAAAAAGGAGGACATATTTTCCTAAGTGCTTGTTTGTCCAACATACCAGAGTGGTTACACACGCGTGGTGTTTACATGCCTGAAGGGGCTTCTGGCCTTCACGCTTGCATGATAAACCTTCAGAGAACATTATAAAACTCAGTGTATTCCTGGTGAGTGTGCGAGAGAGAGAGAGACAGAGAGAGAGAGAGAGAGAGACTTTTTAGGAGGTGGGAAATTGAAGATATCTTTTTATTATATCTGCTAAACTGTAGGTCGTCTGTCTTTGGTGGCACTGTTGTAAATCGTCCCAAAGTGGAAGTTCACAAGTGTATAATCTGTGGACAAAACAGGTCATTGGGCTATAAACAACTAAGCACCTGTGGCCTTTAACACTGCCGCCTTCACCTCCAAGGCTCGACCCCCTTTCACAACTTTAAGCCAAAGCAAGGCGATCCCCGAAACAAGTCGAGAGCTGAAGGAGGAAGGAAAAGAGGTGGAGAAGGACTCAAACGGCAGGCAGGCAAACAGTTTGAGGTATCGTGCTGCGTTAAAACCCGAACAATAACGAGCTGGAAGCGAGGGAACGGACAAACCGAAGGGAGAAAATGGGAAGACGGGACGAGGGCTGAAACGAGCGGCGACTTTGAAAGAGCGCGGTCGCACTCTTTTAATGGCGGCGCGGCGTTTCAATCTCGCCGCAAACACACAGAACCACCCCCCCCCCTGTCATTTCCCCCTCTACGCGTCTTTGTTCCACCGGCTGAATCCACACCTGGCCCCTGAAACATGTCTTTTATTCAGATTGGGTCCTGATATCATTTTCGCCCCTGGCTTTGGTGCGGCTCACTTCAATCCCCGTTTTTTAAAGAACAAACACCTGAAAAATTATCAAAAAGAGCACAAAAAAGGTGGCCGCCATTTACCCCCCCCCCCTTTCATTATCGGGATTGGTTGCATTACAAAGTGGAAAAAGGAGCTTTTCATAATGTGGCCCGCTTGACTGTGTAGTTCGGGGGGGGGGGCAAAAGCAGCTTGTTGGAACAGTGGTTTTGTTACCAGGGGTCTGGGACCCCATTAAAAGGGCTCCATACCTCATCAAAGTCGCTATTTCACAAATTTATTGTGAAATAGGGACTTTTTACTTTCGCACGTTGGTATTTCCCTCTGAAATAACTGATTTGAACACATCATCTCGCTCTAAATTTCACATAGAAGACACCCAATCATGCTTGACAACTCAAATTCTGCATATAAATGTGTGATCGTGATCGTCACTTTGAAGAAAGCACATTCACTCGGACTGTCATTCTGATTCTCTTCACCTCTATCGTCTTCTTTCTTGGAGCAACTCTTCCCAGGAGCTCCATGCTTTGCTGTACACGGTCAGGCTGTAACGGCCGCGTTCCAATAAGTTTTGCGAGTCGCGCCGAAGCCATGCTTCTGTCTCCACGTCCCTCCCTTGCATACGGAGCAGCCGCACGGCGCGCCGCGTCCCCGTAGAAAAACTGGGCTCCAGCTCGACGGAGAGATGGAATCAGACGGCGAGCGCGTCCCGTGTTTGTTTACACATGTTGTGGAACCTCGGACGTCTTTTTTTTTTTCCCGGGCACATTGTCACACAGCTTGAGCAGAGGCATCGCGGCGAAATGAGAATCTGCGGCGAGAGATGGCGGAGCATCCCGTCCTTTCGCTGGGAGCAGATGGAAGGGAAACGCAACACCCTGCTTGGTGGCAAACGGATGATGCAATCGCCTCGCATTTTTCTGCTCCGTCTCACTGAGGGAGAGCAGCTTTGAATATGCCCGTCGGTGCTGGACGGATCACTCAGAGCTCGGCGCGTTCAGTAACTCGGTTTACGGTGTCTCGATGGGGGTGGGTGGGTGGGTGGGTGGGGGTGGGGGGGGTCTTGGCAGGGGAAGCACGTTTGCAGAACGCACACCTGAAGGCAATCCCAAGTTTTTAGACAGTAGATGAAAGTCAACGTTTCTTTTTCTGCCATCGACGAGATGAAAAACGTGGCGCCCCCCGAAACGGGACCTTCCTGCTGGGAGGCGCGAGCGTCCCGCGGGAAAGTCTCTGACTCGTGAAAAGCTTTCCAGCGGAGTGAGAAACAGAAAGAATGGGATTAGAAACGGCCTTTGGACGGCGAGGACGGATGGCAGAACGAGCTGGCGACGCCGACATTTGTTCTCAATCTCACCGCTGCGGGGTTGAGAAAACACGTCGTTGTTACTTTTTGGGGCCCCATCAACAACCAGAGGACGCTGTATCTTGCATAATGTCTTGAGTCAAGGAGTGGCTGGGGTTTGACTTGTGGAGCAGGACGCCCCACCTGATTGGCTCAAGCACTGAAACCCAAGTTGACCCTTTCACCCTTCCGTCTTGTCTCCCAACAATTTATCCCCGTGTCCTTTTCTCTTCTTTCCTGGCGACATGTTACAGCGCCACTTACAGGCCACGGAGGTTCTAAGTGGTTTCAACACACTTACTGATGATTTACTGTGCTTTTAAAACAGAAACCTTCTCATTTCCCATCTAAAAGTATCAAATAATGCCTTTTTTTTTTTTGCAAGTTTTCATTCGCACGAACTTGTGATGCAAAAGCTGTATAAAAACATTCGAACCCGATTGTCCGATCTCGTTTCGCGTTGGCTAAAACGCCTCTTGAATTATTCGGACTATATATGGTCTCGCTGCCATTTGACTGGGATGAGTCAGAGCAGCACTTGCAGAACAGGAGACTGTTGCTGTTTAATGGAGTTTCAGATACAGAAAAACATTAAAAATCACCATCCGTGAACTTTGTGTCAGGCAGCGCAATCGCTTGATCGACCAATCGCCCGAGAGGTTTGGTGTGTGTCCTGGGATTCCAACCACACAACAACAAAAGCGTTGATCAATTGTTTTTTCTTTTGTTTTTTTTTCCTCTTTCGGGCTCTGTTTCTTCTCCTCTCTGCGCCTCCCTCTTTCACACCCCCCCCCCCCCCCCCCTCCGGCTCTCCTTCTCCACCAGGTCCGTCTCTCCCCTCCCTTCCTCCTCTCCTCCCTCCCTCCCTCCTCCTTTTTTTTTTTTTACCTCGGCGCTCTGCAAACCGTCAGCTCCCGTGGAGTGGGTGTGCTGTGCGCTTACATAAAACCGGCATGTTACACAATTTGGACGCGCTCTCTTGATCCGTGCACGCATGCATGTTGCCTATATGTGGGCTGCGGGGCTAAAAGTCTTGACAGAGCTTAATATAAAAGGATATCGCTGATTATAGCACCGCGTGCGGGTGTGTGGGAGTGTGTTGACATGCAGTTCTGCGCGTGCGTACGTGTGTGTGTGTGTGTGTGTGTGTGTGTGTGTGTGTGTGTGTGTGTGTGTGTGTGTGTCTCCCATACATCCTTGGCTTGGAGACCTAAATCCTCTGCAGCTTTTCAGTGTGTGTTTGTCTGCGCCTCTTGCTTCACTTTAAGCTCTGCGTAGCCTATTTAACTGTGTATAGAGCAGCGATCCTAATCCTCATATCAAACATGGCACCGTTGTTTTGTTGGGGTTTGTTGTTTTGTTTTTTTTTTGCCCATTTATTATTGTTATTATTAAGGCACCCTCAGTACAGAGCTCCACTGATTCTCTCTGAGCTCTCTGACACACTGCCTGGCCGACCGACGGCGTGCAGCACGGTCAGTCATCACTGCCCATTCAGGTGTGGGACAGAGGGAAAGAGAGAGAGAGAGAGAGAGAGAGAGAGAGAGAGAGAGAGAGAGGTTGAGAGGATGTCGCTTCAGTCTGCCATATTTCCCTCCTGTAATGATGCTCTACTTTGCTGCATGGCTGACTTCCTCCTCACTAATTGACCTCGCAGTCACCTGGCTTCCCTCCGTCTTACTAGTTGCGGCGCCCGTGCCCCTCTTGCTTCCCTCCCTTCCCACCACTCGCTCGCCTGTCTGACTCCTGTCTGGCCTCCTCTCTCCGAGTCATCCTCTTCTCCCTCTCACTCCCCCTAATGAAGGTATCCAGTGTGATCGTTCACTCCCCCCCCCCCCCGTCTCTCTGTCCGTCTCACTTTTATTGCTCATTCCTTTACCGCTGTGTTCCTGTATATACACTGCATTCCTTCCATCCACCTGCTCTCTCTCCCCTTCTGTCCCAGCTGCCTGGGTAGCAGCGTTTCCTTTCACTCGGACTGTCCCGGGAACTCGGAGCTTCCTGCTCTCAGCGCGGATCCGTTCAAATGTCACAGGTGAAGACGTCGCAGCAAACACTTGTCGGGTGCGTTAGGAAGCCGTGATGAGCTTGCATCCTTTTATCGTCTTGTGGGAATCAGCAACATTGTGGTGTTTTCATGCAAAAGCAGCGTCTTGATGACATCTGGTCTGAGCGTAGAGTGGCCCAAGGTCACTGTGACTTCAGTGGTTTAAATTTTGGTCTGCATGGAACACAACAAATTGAGACTATTCACTTTGTTTTGTGTAAAATACTCTGTAAACACCTATTCATATGAATCGTGGAGGGTGAAGCAGTTAAGACTCTTGCCTCACACTGAGAGGTTCCCACGATCCCACCATCCAAAAACTGACTTTAATCATTGAAGCAACACACTGAGCCCATTTATCTTGCTTTTTGTTTTCATGTACTTATCAGGTCTGATCGCCGTTAACCAATAACTATGATTCAAAATGTCTAAAGGGAAATACAGCACACATCTGTCCTCAGACTCCTTTTTGTGTTAAGAGAGCAAACTGGAAACCTGAATCCCGATGGCTTGACAGGCTAAAGCTCATGTTTGTTTATTCTGTAGCCAGAGAGAGTGAGTTGCTTAATGATCAGTGAGACACTCCTCCTGTAAACAGGAGCTTAGCTCAATAACAGCAGAGACACTCACACGCTTTGCTTTCGCCGACGCTTGGCTCAGAGAGCAGTGAGCGACGAGCCTCATGACACGCTGTAAGGGAGTTACCGACTTCACAAAGGAAATGGAGTGAATGATGATTTCCATCACTGCAATAAGTTTTACAGCGTGGCTTTTATTCAGCACAATGTTGTCGATCGGTGGCGTGATTCATTTTGTTTTCACGCTGTAATGACATCGTCGCAGTTTGTAGCGCTTGTTTTTTGGTGTTTGTCAGCCACCATTGGAGGTTGAAACCAACTTTGATTCTTGCATGTCTGACTTGGAACCACCTGTGACACTGAACCAAACTTCGCCACCCACATTGAATATACATTGAGCTGTCTACTGTATACATCGTGTGCTGCTGCGTCTGATTTCTGTGAACACCTCAGACAGCAACACCCAAGGATGAAGATCCCCACTCACAGTACAGACACGGCCGCACGCTGCTTTTTGACAGGCGTGTGTGCACTTCCACGAGGCAGAGACTGCAGTGGAGGAGGGCAACATCCACTTCAAGGATTCCAGGAAATGTGTCTGTGAAATTAACCCTTTACCACCCCCATCCATTTGGAAGAGCAAATATTAGTAACTATGAATTTCTTAGAATTTTATTTAAAAGGTCACCAATGATGATTTTCCACTTTTTCTTAGCAAATACACATGAAGGACAACTAATTTTGATTTCATTTTTTTTTCTTAGTTTCGAGAAAAAACCCCATCATCAATGATGATGATGATAATAATAATAATAATAATAATAATAATAATAATAATAATAATAATAAATGTAATTATTTTTCTAAAACACTTAATAATATGAGTAGGATGAGAGCAAAATCATACAGAACAAAAAAAATCAAATCGGATGCGATAACAAGAAAAAAAGCATTTGTATTCATGAATGTTCAATCAGGCTGAGCAAAGTCCCCCCGAAAATACCAAGATATTCATAATTGCTCATTTGCTGGATGAGCAGAATGTTAAGACTGTATCTTTCGCCGCAGTAAATAACTGTGGATCGTATCAGCAGGGATGTTTGTTTATGTGAATTCCACAGATTCCCATCGATGGATTTTTTTTTTTCGCCGTCGTTTACTGCAAGACACGACCACGGAGCCTCTGTTGCACTGGAGGTTGTAAAACCCAGAGAGGGAGAGCAGAGTGTGGAAGCAGGCACCTTCCTGCGCCTTGTAAAAAAAAAAAAAAAAAATACAGAATCCATTTAAAAAGCCATGTAAAGACATGCAATCAGCGCTGTCCCGTCGCTCTGCATACGCCCCCCCTCCCCCTCCCCCCCTCCCCCTCTTCGCCTTCAATCATCCTCCAATTCCAACTTTACGCCCACCTCCGTCGTTGGGAGCGCCATCGCCGCGCCCCGGCCTGCTCATCGTTCTCCCTGCGACCCGCTGTCTAATTCCTCGCGGGCTCCATGATGGAGTGTGATGACCCCGCGAGTCTTTTGTGTTGAGGGATTCGCGGCTGTTACAAAGGTGCCGAGAATCTCACCCGCAGGCCAGCCGTGTCAATATATCATCATCTGTCCGTCAGCGCACGTGTTTGTGTGTGTGTGTTACTTCCCCTCCGGATCATCTCTCACCTTTGCGACGCCCCTTCATCTCTTCCCAGTTGTTTTTTTTTTTCCTTCCCTGCCTTCGTCCTCTTCATCGTCTCCTTCCTCCTCGAATCTCTTTCTTCATGGCCCACTAATCTCCTCTTTTTCTCCGTCTCCCGTTTCACTACGTGAAGTTTGGTCTCTGGAGTGCACTTGGCATCCCTCCTTCCTTCCTTCCTTCCTTCCTTCCTTCCTTCCTTCCTTCCCTCCCTCCGTCCTTCTTTTCTTTGCCTCCCACAGGCTCGGTTGCTGACACACATCTCGCTGGTAGCTCGCGGGAGGAATTCTGCGGCCCCCGTGCGATGCGCGCTCGCACGTCGTGATGCAGTCATAGCCCCCCACCCCCACCCCCACCCGTCTCCTGCTGTGCAATTCCGGCGATAAGTTATTTTGCCCCCAGGCGTACCCGTTGCTCACGAGGTATCCGCCAGATCACACACTGCGCACCCCCTCCCCCCCTCGTTCCCCCATCCATCATCACACACGCCGCCCTGCCTCCGCCCCCCTCTGGTTCCACGTCTCTCGCATCCAAGGTTTTCGTCTTTCTTCCCTTCCGTCAGCGTCCACCTGGTCCGCGCTCCACTGCCGTCCCCCGCCGATCCTTGCTCGTCTCTCAGGGTGGCATGGCGGAGGAGCGGTTAGCAAGCTTGCATGTTGTTCTGAGGGATGGGTGGTCCTGCTCCATCTCATGATTTAGAGTGAGGGAGGGAGTAATCTGTGGCTCTAAGTTCCTCTGCACACAGATGAGTTAAGGAGCTGTCGCTAAGTTTTTTATTCTCTTTATCAAAAGGTGAAAATGAGACTTCAGGGAGGAAAAAAAACCACGTCTTCTTTTCAAGAACTTTCAATTACTGCGTCTTGTTTTATTTCCATTCCTCTTTTCGGTCATCTTCTCTGTTCTCATGTTGCAGCGCCACTTATAGGTCCGGCATACAAACTGCAGCATTTTCAGCAGTTCTATTTGGATGGAAAAGTTTTCGGCTCCATGTGGACGGGGACTGAATGGCTCATAGGTGTGAATGTGCGTTTTAGAGAGGGGGCAGCAGTAACACATCCTCTCTTACAGCTGCTTGCCTTTAAATGGAGTGAGAAAAACAGCTGCAGAAATGCAGAGTCGAGGAGTAATAAGTGTTGATCTTTACCTTTCATTTTCTGAGATTGTTCCAAATGGATGCACTCCGTCCAACTGCTTCTCCAAACACCACACTCGCTCTCCATGGATGCAGCAGCCCACTCACTAACGATGACACACATTCAACTTTTAACATAAGCCAGAAATTGAGTCACTTTCAAAAGGAATCATAGGAGAAGTGTTTGAACGTCGCTCGCCTTTCCATTCAACACTGTGGAGTTCCTTCGAATGACTCATTTCGTGGGGACAGAAACAGGAAACTTTGGCAGCCGACCAATATTACGTAATGAACTCTCCAAAGTTGGTCATCTTTTGCACCTTCACAAGCCATGAATGTCACTGGCTTCTGCTTCGATGATTACACTTGTAGATTTTTAACCAGAACTCATCTGTATTTCTTCTGTTGGTTGGATGAAATTGTAACTTAGATGTACTTAACAGGACCTTGAAACGCACTAAATAAAAGCCGCCACCTCCTCGCGAGCCACTTTTCATCTCTGACGTCTCTCACACTGAGTTTCCATCCGTTGAGGTTCAAGGTTACCGCAATTTAAACACAGTTTCACAGGATTTTACTTTTCATCTCTGACGCAACCCTAAGCTCTTTAAACAAAAAAAAAAAAATAGAGGCAGATTGTCGTCTGAACACAGTCGTCCTTCTCTGCTTCAGGTTGGCCTATAACAGCGCCCCCTTTTGGTCGCCGCAGCAGAAGCAGTTGAGCTCGTCACCGTGTGCATGCGGGAGTGAATCCAAGCCATTTGGAGTCCCAGTGGGAACGCTGACTCACAGACACGATGAGCTGTCTGTTGGTCATAGCAGAGGGTGATTTGTTGTGATGACTGCCACCGAAAAATCCGACGTTTGAACACACGAGTATCGATGCCAATGATCGAATCCGAGTTGTTCAGCTTTTTGTATATGTGGAAAAAAGTGAGTCACGCCTGCAATGTGATTCTCCAGATGGTAGTGATTGTGTGGTGAAATGGCTGCTTGGACTATCACGTTTTGATCCAAACTCAGATGTCTCAGTTGGGAGGAAGAGGGGGGTGTTGGGGGGGGGGGGGCTATGCTTGATGCACAAACACTCCTCCCCCTGGAGAACAACTCTGAAAGAAGCGCGATAGTTCCCTTTTGATCCAGTGCCGCCATCCACTGCACCATGGAGGGGTTCGCACTCTGTCCCGTGAACCTGGTTCCGTGTGTTTTTCAGACGTTACCTTTGGCTACCAGCTTTAAAGTCACTCCTTTTTTTCTGGCTGACCAAGAAACGCTGTTTGTTCTGAGATTTAATTTTCACCTGTCACACCAACTTCTCTCGATTCGGCTCCGTTTCTACGCGTTCGCCTTTCGGCGACAGCACCTATGACCAGATCGTTTGTGAGGCCGGGGTCCAGGGTAACGCCAGTGGGTCTCGAAGCCAGATACGGGACGCCAAGCGATGAGGTGCCATGTCGGGAATTAAAAAAGGTTTCTTGACCTCTGTTGATGAGGTGAAACAGTAGAACACGTGAAATAAACCTCGTGGACCAGCCAGCGAGCATCAAGCCTTTCCCTCAGTGTCCTCGATCGTCGCGTCCGTGTTGCCTTAAACCAGTGTAAAGTTCAGAGTTGACTCCATTTGAGAAGATCGCATGTTCTAATCGTGGCCTGATAAAGTGACAATTGTAAGAAACAGTGAGAAATGACAACCATACAAAAGCAATGGACAGAATAACCGCTAATTATAAAAGCAAGCAAGCTGAATGATATTCCAGACAGTTTGATCGAACTCAAGTTCTATCACTTGCCGACACTTGCAAGAGTGATTTAAATGTAGGAGAACAATGCATTTGATGTCCAGTCTCCTCCAGTTGTTCTTAATTACAGCCTGCTTCCATCGTCTCCTTTGACTATCCCACCAACATCAGGGAGAATATTGATAATAATCTGCAGACAAGCCGACAAAGTGCAGCTACAATATTCAACAAAAGACAGTTTAATTACGGATTTCTTCCCAAAGCGACTGCGGATGAAACTAAAGAGCGCCGTGTCGTTTTCAGACCCTCACGTTCCCTCATTAATGTGTTTTCCCTCCCGCAATTAGCAGATGAAATTGTGTGTCATGTGTTCAATGTGTGCAACGACCCCAAAACTGCTAAATTATGATAATGGATTGTGATTTTTTTTTTTGTCTAAAAAAATCCATTTGCATCGTATTAGGATGCTGCAACGATAAACAGACAACAAATGGAACTTCCAGTGTTGACTACAGATTTTGGCTGTGTTTTCCATCCCGGGACTTGTGTTGTCTATTCAGGCTGGTTAGTTTAACTTATTGACCGATCAATCATCGAGCATTTCTCCACTAATTCTTCATTACCACCATACTCGGTTTGCCTCATTACATCGCTCCGCTAATAAAACCAAAGCTGGTTTCAAAGCATGGTGCAACTTGTGTAAGAAAAAAAGAGAATAAAATGTCAGAGTTGGTGGTTAATGTGATCAATATCTTACCAAATTTACATTTTTAATGAATAAATTATCAGAAGAAAACATGTTTTAATTTCTTTATGTGACAGAACTATTGATACATGAGAGGTTTGCAAACCACCATTTCGAACCATGAACGTGCAAATGTTGTAACTGTGTTTCCAATCAGCTATGTTGCAATGCTTGTTTCCCAATGACGATCGAGATCAAATTGCTTAAGGAACTCAGCAACCAGATTCACCGTTTTACATAACGAAACGAATCGCTGAACAGCGTTCAACTGACTTTTGAAGACTTTTCCGGTCTCCCCGCAAAGACGTCAACTCCAACCTTGTGTTCGCCACCCTTCGCTCTCCCTTGACTCATTTCCCCTTTGGACGAGTCAAAGCGGGACTTGAATCCACCACAGGATGCTTGGAAAGAACTGAAAAGAAGGTCCCGTACATCGTACAGCGCCAGATTTTCCACACATTACCTGCGGGGAGAGCAGACGAAATCGAACAGTTGTGGAAGTGTACCTCGCTAAATTCTGCTTGGACACAGAAAGCCGACCGAAACGATTCACCTTGACTGATACGTCTGGCGTGGCGGGGGCATCATCATGCTGCGAGGGGGTGGGGGGGCTTCTTAGCCAGGGAGGAATAAAAAAGAAAGTCACATTCTCAATAACATCCTGTAAAGCTGGCTCGTGTGCACTCCGCAGTTGTTGCGAAGACCTCGAGCAAACTCGCCAACAATTCACCGGAGTGGCATCAGAGCAAAGGTGCTCCCCTCGCCGTGTCTCCTCGCAAAGCCGCCTTTGAGTCGCACAAAGCGTCTGCGCAGGGAGTTGAACAGGCGAATGACAGACACTTACAAATCCCATGTAAGCCGGAAAGAAAGGAAAGGATCAAGTGCGGAAATCCTACCTGAGGAAAATCAAAGCCTGCGAACTGCTGCTCAATTCCACTTCGGCTTGTTGCTCACGTGCTCATTGCTGCTGGAGTGCCAGGGCTGGGCGGACAGAGGTAGAACAGCACACAGGGTGGAAAAACCATCGGAGTCAACTTGTTTTTTTTCCCTCTCTTCCTCTTCAACAGATCAGACTGCATCGACCTTCAAAATAAAATGTCCCACTTCCACAACAAGTTATTGATTTTCATAGTGCGGAGTGGATTAAGTCATGTGAGGAAGGAGTTTGGTCGTTAGGAGGCACAGACCTTTGCAGAAGAGGAGCAAAAGGAGTCATTTTAGGGTTTGCAAACGAACTGAAAGAACACGTTGATATTTTCCAGCTGCAGAGAGCGTTTCTCAAACAAGTGATTTTTTTTTTTCGTTCTACACGGAGCTTAAGCCATTTCATTGATTGTCTTTGGGAGATTTTTTTTCTCTGCATTCATCCAAAGAACAGAGGGCCACCAGGGAGCGGTTGGGGAGGGGGGTCTTCACAGTGGTGAAGAGAGAGGAAGTGGCCCGCACGATCCCAGACCCTTTCTGTTCTCACGTCAGAGGAAGGGACTTGAACTAGCAACCTTACTGTCACAGCTTGGCCTCTTTACTTCTCCACCACGGCCTCCCAGCCTCTTCCCCTTGACCCCACCGACCCACGTAGTCTCTGAAAAAAATGTCCCCAGACCCCCCCCCTCCCTCCCCGACCATTGACTTGCCATGACTTGCACTTGACTCGCAGCCATTGAACTGAAAGAGCAGCTTCCAGGTTGTAGAACGAGGATTTATTCTATTTTCCCCCAGAAATCGTCTGCTGCGGCTGAGCAGCTTTCGCTCGCCCGCCTATATTTTCAGGCGGCGCGACACTTCCAGAGCAGTCGGCCAGCCGAGCGGCTGCGGTCCCGCTCCACAAATTGGACCCGCAACTGCTGCCTGCTTCGCCCGCTCACCTCTTCTCGGTCCCACCAACCGTTGACAGTGACGCATGACTCACGCTAACTAGGTTGTGTATATTTACACTCCACCTAATAGCGCTCTTGTATCCGCCGATCCCTTAACCCAGGAAGTGAAAAAGGAGTGATTTATGGAGAGGGCTTCCTGCGTCCCGCAGCTCCACCGACAGATAGCGAGACTACAGACTGATTGCGTTAGCGCCAGCCTACCGAGCACTACAGCTGCTTCGCCGTCTATTTTTATCAGCCATAGATCCTTGCGATCTGGTACTGTCATACCCTCGCTTCCTAGACTAATGGAGGCCCCACTGGGACGCTGCACTGATAATACTTCACCCTTGTATTATGAAACAGCATTTATACGTACAAATGCAAGTACACAAACGTGCGAATTTAGCGTGGCTGCTGTATCCCTGATGCACTCGCTTATTAGCTTGACTCGACGGCAAATTCACGACACGCTAAAAGGTTTATTATGTTGCTGTCTTAATCAGTCAAAAACACAGTCTGTGTTCTTTCTTCTGTTGTCTCTTTCATTGGTTAGATTGATTCGACTGGTTAGTTTTAACTGTACCCTTGTTTCAAATGTGTCATTGCAGTAGAAATCTTGGAGGTTTTTTTTTCACTTTTAGACAACTAAGCCAAACCTGCATCAGCATTTTCGGGGAATAATCGTTCTTGTGTTTTTATTCAACTAACTGTTGCTGTATATTGGATGTGATGCTGTGTTTTTGTTTTTTTTTTACTATTTACACTTGGGTCAAAAGCAACATGAGTGTCGGTTCATCAAGATCATGTGTGTATATTTGGCGTAGGAAGCTTGTAGAGCAACAGGTTGTTTATTTAAACGTGTGTTTCTAGAAACACAGTTGTCTGAAATGTTGACTCCTCAGTTCCTCTCCCACTAGATTGCTTCTACAGAAGGCTTGCCCCCCTCCCCACTGTTCAATTTTCAATGTTACAGTGAAGCCAAACACACATTTTTTCCATCACACAAAAGAACCTTCAAATCAAGAGCAATTTGCAATGTCCGAGGTCTGTTCTGTGTTACTGAGAGTCTTTTTCAGCTTCTGTTGAAGTGTGCGACTCTTTTTAAGGGTGGAAATCAAATTTAACAGCCGACTTGAACGAGGTTGTTGATAGAAAATAAAACTGATCCTGAATTTGAACATATTTGCACTCATTTTTATGCTTTGAGTCAATTCCGGAACCCTTGTTTTTTTGGTACCGCGGTCTCTGCACTCTGCTTGATTGCGGACTTCCGGGTTCCTCTGTGAGGTGCTTCACGCCGGCGATAGTGAACCCCCGCTCGCAGCGCGAAGGCGTCGCAAATTAGCTCCCGTTCCAACCGCAAGCACTCAGAGAAAAACTAATACACGGTGTGATTTTGTTTAGTGCTTTTCTGACCAGCTCACATTTTGTTTGGTTTGATAATTGGCCTGGAAGGAGCAGTACCTCATTACCGTCGGGCATAAGACTGTGGTTTCCCAGTTTGCCAGCTCGTGAATTAAGATCTCGCACATGGCTGCAGCCGAACTGTTAACGAGCTTCCAGGGATTAGTAAACCTTTAAAAACAAGTCGGTCCACTCGTTTCAAAACAGCTAATTTACACTGCAGGAGTATATGAAGAGACGTCGGGCTTTGAGGTGGGTAATCCTATTTCAGGCTGACAAGTCAGTGGAGTCTTTGCTGTTTGCTGTCGTAAGACAGTGAGATCCAGTGGTGAGATCCAGTTTCACTCGTCCATTTTATCCATCAATATAAATGGAAAGTTTTGAGTTCTTTCCAGTTTCCCAGCCGTAATTTCCTGGCAACGCAAAGCGCCAGGAAAACTGTTTGGTGTAAAAAGTTACACATGGTGAAAGAAACAGGTCTGTTTTTCTTGGCTACTGTGGAAATTAGTCAATATTGCAAAAGTAAGACAAACCATGATAGAGCCAATAGATGCACTGTCTGGAAAATATTTGAGGGTAACAAAAGGGTTGGTAATATTGTTTAATCCTTCATAGTCTCTTTTAAAGCAAGGGTGTCCGAGTGTGTTGATTGCGGTTTTGATCTGAAACATCAGTACAATAAATTTCATTTTTTTAACCGAGTTATTGTGCGTGACTACGCATCAGATAGAAGCGATGAAAAGTCTATCCTTCAAAAGTGTAAAACAAACAGTCTGAATGACAGTTCACTGTGAGGGTGGGTTTAAAATGTTGTTGGTCCAATCAAAATACAGAGTGATGATGGAGAGGAAGTCATTTAACGCCTCCACTCACCTTTTAGACCTCCTGAGTCCGACTTGGTTTGAAATCAGCCAATTTTAACCCCACAAACTACCAGTCTGTCTTTTGTACATGAGGTTTGAGTGAATGAGTGTGGTGCCCACTACAGTCCTCCATGCATGGTCGTAAAGATCTCAACTTGCATGCTGCATTATTAGTAGAGATGATCTAAACTGCGACCCCAAACGTGCCCAAATGACTTTTAATCGAATGCAAGCTGATAAAATCTGTGGATCCTTTTTCTTCTTGTTGGGAAATTGTGCTAATCTTAAAATCTCAACTGATGTTGTATATGAATGGCACCCTGATGAATTATTCATCGAGCGCAACCATCGATCTTAATTTGATTGGAGTCTGTCAAGCTATTGGCTTCAGTTGCCAGACGGTGGATGTTCAAGGTCCTGAGAGGGGGGGGAAGCTCATTGATTATAGTGACTTTTGTGACCTCTGCTCTGGCACTGCCCTCATTCCAGCCTCCACATTATGAGTCTGGAGTGGTGAATGCGGAATATTTGCTGGCACACATTTATACTCCCAACAGAAATGAACCCTATTGATCCGGAAGGATCCCCCCCCCCGCCCCCTCACGTCTCTCAGTTCCATGTCTCACCGTACTTAATGGTCTGAGAGGTTTTAATATTCGGCCCAGGGACGGCTGCGGTCATTACGATTCCCCGCATGCTTTTGAAGGCTCCCCACCAGTTAGCGCCCGTCTGACAGTGGACTGGCGCACTGACCTTGACCTTCCCGAGCAGAGAGTCATGGACGGTTCTTGCGATTCAAAAACACGAATCAGCCACAAAAAGGAGTTGAGAAAAGTTCCTTTTTTTCCCGAAACCTTGCCTCATTTGCCTTTGCACTCGCATATTTGGGATTCACAGCATTAAAAATACAAATTTTGCACCTAAACTCTCACGTCCGCCCACAAACGCAAAAAGTGTCCAAGAAGTACTTCTGTTTTTTAGACCTTGAATGTGCTGCTGTTAAAAAAAGAAGTAAAAAAACTGTTGTCTCCATCTGCAAGTTTAGTGAAAGATGAAAAAAAGAGTTTCACCTTGTAAAATATTAAAAAAACCAGTGAATAGAGAGCAACAGGTTGGTCAGTATCGTTAGTCGAGTGGTGGCTCATGATAATGTTGCTTCAGATTATCATATATATGCAACTAAATATAGACTCTATTAGGGGCCAGAAAACCAGAAAATGTTTTTTTCTTCTATTTGTTGATGAAAAACTTTCAATTTCTGACAAAAACTCAAACATGCTGACCACGGCTGCATGGTGGCGTGGTGGTTCGCGCTCTCCTCTCACCACCAGGGGTCCTTGGGTGGGCCGTCACGGCAGCGTTTTCACGTTCTCCCTGTATCGTTCTCTTTTGGTTTTCCCGTTCCGTCCCGCAGTCCCCCAAAAACACTGCATGAGGTCAACTAGCGACTCTTCCACAGGTGTGAATGTGTGTGTTTGTGTTTGGTTGTCATCATGTGTCTCTGAAAGGACTGGAAGCAGATGTGGCAACCCAAAATGTTTCAATCTTTGGCTCATTCTTTCTTCATGTCTCTGTCATTAGTCTACCTTTCCCTTGATTCCAGTCTTTCACAGTCTCCTGCCTCCACTTTTGTCTGTCTGTTCTTTTTCTATTATTCTGCCCATCTTTCTTTATCATCGACTTAGTGAGTCGAGAGGATTATTTGTTCGACCCGTCAGAGCTCGGTTGATTTAGACGTGCTTTAATCTGTGAAAGTGACCTGTCTGTGGAAGGCACATGAGGACGTCCTCATAAACAGGGGGACAGTTCACCCGAGGTGAGAAAACTTGGCTGGTTTGAGCTGGATTTCGCCCCACAGCAAGATTTAAGAAAGCACGCCACTTAGAATGTTTTCGTGGAGTCACTGCGTTCGAGTTGCTACTTCGCTGACAAACGTCACTTAGCGGACTATAACTCCAACAGTCAGCGTTGGAACACGCGCCTTAGCCAGCGGAGAGAGGTGTCCGTCCCCGGCCAAAAGAGGACACGGACGAGCTGAGGAAATAAATAAAAGAAATTGCTGCTGCAAACTTTGAATGAGGGGGCTGAATTATTCAGCAGATGAAGCCAGCCAATCCGTTCCCCGCTGCTCCCCCGGCGCGGCCGTGGTCCCACTGTTTGCTCACCACGAGTGAGCACGCCAGTGGGGCTGCGGCGCCCTGCTGCGCTTTGCGTCCACGCCGTGATCTGACGGAGAAGAAACAGACGGGACAAAGCTTAGATGGACGCAAAGTTTCAAATGAAAGACACAGTCCGATGAGAGTCGAGATCGCGCAAATGTTTCTGGTCAGCTGTGGTCAAATCCTGCAAAATTGACGTGCTTTTTTGACCTCCTCCTTTTTTTGCTCCTCCCGCCCTTCCTCTCCTTTATAAGGACTCCTGTTTCTCTCTACAGGGCAGTTAAACTGCACCACCGCTTTGTACAATATCTGGTTAACTGAATTAAAGCTACCTGCTGGAGCTGAATGAACCCGTTAATTATGGGAGTCATAAAGAGAGCGGGGGAACGGGGCGAGAGCCTTGTAAAAACTCATTTGAGGCGATAATACGTGATTCTTCCCTTTTTTTCTTTTTTTTTTTTGCACCGCCGATGTCAATTTGCAGTCCTTTTGTTCGCGGTTCCTCCTCGCAATGAATTCTCCTTCACGCCTCAGGACGTGTCGGATCAAACGTCCGAACTGGGTTTGATATTGTTACCGGGACACACGCAGGGAAGTGTTTCATGCCTGGAGCCGCAACAGTGTCTTTTGGGACAAACAACGAAATCTTGGCGCGTGGTCTGGAGCCCCAAACGAGGCGACGTGCGACAGAAAACAGACGGTTTACTGTTCCGTGTGGACGTGCTTCAAAACTTATGGATAAAGTCAGGCAGTTTAAACTCGCCTTTGGATGCATGTGCATGTTTGCCGTGTCAAACAAGGAAACTTGCAATGCCTTGTGGGTATCCTGAATGGATTTATATTGGCTGCAGTTTCCACGAAACAGCATCTCACCATGCAAACGAGGGGCTCCGTTATTTGTTGCATCTCTTGTGTTTGGAGGAACGCTCAGGCAGCCCTTTTATTCCCACTAATCAGGAGCCATTGAATGCACCTGGACTCATCTCACACACACCTGGAGGCAATCGGTTGCCGAGTGTCTCAGGAGGCCTGGTTGACGGAGGCCATCGGGGACTCAACAGTTGGACCGCTGCACGCGTCAGGAAACACGCGGACGCGGATTTGACCCACGTGTTTGTTGAGGAAACTGAGAAAACGCTGGTATCAGCATCTTGGTTATGTAATCTTTCTCTGTTTTTTTTTTATCTTTATGTTCCAGATTCTTCTATATGTGAGCAGTTGAGTAGGTGACAGTGAATGTGTTGGCCTGTTTCGTGTGCATTAGTCAAGACACCTTGACCTTCTGGAAATGCCTCACGAGGTTGTGACTAATTTATGCCACATGAAAATGACCCTCACATGTGTGTGTGGGACTGTGTATGCTTTTTTTTCTGGGTTATAATTGAGGACAGATGATGAAGTATGTGAACCGCCCAGTATAAAAATATGTGTGTGCGTATGTATGTGTATGTTTGTATAAGATAGGGGGTAAAGGGCGTCAAGGAGTTCCAGTGAGGCAGCATGTGCTTCGTGTGCAGTGGAGCATTGCAAATTGGATTCCCAGATTCTTCCATGGTGTGCGTGCGTGCGGGTGTGTGCGTGCATGCACGTGTGAACGGGGTCAGGGTGTAGTAGTCCATATCATGTCAACAGAGCATGTGTTTTTGTGTGTGTGTGTGTGTGTGTGTGTGTGCGTGCGTGCGTGCGTGTGTGTGTGTGTGTGTGTGTGTGTGTGTGTGTGTGTGTGTGTGTGTTTCATTTCATGGACTGCTCCTGTTGATACCGATCCATCCGCCACGGCTAAAGTGGTAAATCGAGTTCTCCTCCGATCCCGCGGCCGGCAGTGCGATTCCCAACTGACTCCATCCTCGGGTCGAATTGTCCCTGAGCAAAACATTGGACCCCCCCCCCCACAAGTCACTCCTTCAGAAATCAAAGGTTCGAGCACAACATTCGAAATCAAGGGTTGTAACGCGGGTTTGCGGTACCTAAGGAGCTGATGGATACAGAATGATTGTTATTAGGGTAGGCCTGTCGGTTATGTTAATCAAAGGATTGGTGGGGCAAAGGGAGACATAATTGCAATGGCAAATTTTGAGAATCTGTGTTTGTGTGCAAGAGTACAAAAAATAAAACACCACACTTCTGAGAAAAGAGTTTCTGAAATCGAACGAATGTGAAGAAAGAACAGCGAAAGGTCCACAGACTATTTGTCTGGCTGGATGCTACAAAAGGACTGAGTAAGACAGTGCTGAAGGACTCGAATTGATTTCTTCTGGCGATGCAGTGTGAATAAACCCACACCTGACTTTTGCAAGACCGTGAATCAAGAGAACAACAGAAGAATGTTGAATTGAAATGTTAAGACACAACTGAGTAATATGTGTTGATGACAGAAACCCTTTTTGGACGCGGATTCGTGGGATGAAGTTTCAGCCACTGTATGAAGCGCCTGGTGCCTGAAACCACAACACACCTTCAGGACTCTTGAAGGACTCTGTGCCTCATTGGTTGGCCCTTTACTGAGCGCAGGAGGTGATTTTCATGCCAGCCGATCAACATAAATCATCAACTGTTTCACACACTTGATCGGCTAATGCTTACCAGATGCACTTCAGTGCTCGGGAGCGCTTTCAAACATATTAACGGATGGAAACGTTGCAATTGACTGCTGGAGTTTGCTCGATGCAATGTCCCGCATTGTGATGTCGAAGCACTCTCACAGAGGTTGTTGGCAGCAGCCTCGAAAGGGAAAATAAAGCAACTTTGTTTGGGTTCCACTCCATGAGGTTTGCCTTCACCGCTAAGATTTGTCTCTGGGCTTCCCGTTGGGTTCTCCAGGGAAATATGAATTTAAATCATTAATATTCTTTCACTCTCCCACTCGCTTGCTCCCTCCACTTTATACAGTGGCAGTAAATAACATCTGCTTCACAAATTAATTCCCGCCTCAACCCCTATTGGCCCTCTCCATTGTCTCCGCCAGGTTTATGGGATAACTCGGCAATCAATTAAAGGCTAATTCAGTTGGCTGTCACGTACGGAGCGCCGGGGTATTTCCTCAGCTTATGAAAATGCCACCGCACTTTAAGGGAGCGTCATCTCCAATAATGCCGCCGCATTGCTGCCCTTTGTAGGGAAAAGACAGCATATGAGGAACAGCCAAACATGAAGAGAGATTAAAGAGGCGGAAGCAATCGGGGCGCCACAATTAAAGGTAATAGATTTACCCAATGAAGCGGTGTTCGATGTCGGTGCTAATATGTAGCTGTAAAGACTCCGGGGGAAAGAACTAATGCTTAATATCGCTTTCGAGTAATGATACATTTACTGCACAATCTACAGCTGTTCAATACTCTTTTACAACTTGTTTTACAGACAGATATTTCATTTATATTGTGCTCAAGGTCGATTTGGACTGGATGTCCAATGGGATTTTAGGAGGTTCCCAGATGACGGTGATGAGCAGGTGTTCAATAGCTTCCCTCAATATCTGTTCAAGAGGGGGAAAATAAGAAAAAACTGTCTCGTTGATGGTCCACAGAAGCTTTGTTGTGCACCCAACATAAGACACTAACTAGTGCAGATTTTGGAAAACTTCCCCTTGCTTTTATTTTGAAGGTTTCTCCTTTGGCATGTTGGTGAGGTGTGTTTCTGATGGTGTTTGGCTGCATTCGGATGATCAAAGATTGAATACCGTTTTATTTCTGGTGCAAGCTGTCTTGCAAAAAGAAGTCCCCCCCCCCAGAAACCCCCCATTTGAGCTCCCCCAGTCCATGAGCAGAATTTTGGTGAGATACTGAATCAAAGAATGGTTGAATATGACCGTTACATCAAGCGCTTTGAGACTGCCCAATGGTCTGCTGTGCTATTTAAGTGAAGTCTATTTGCGATTCAATGCAACTTTCTCTGGAAAAAGGCAGCAAGCGTTTGCAGCATCGTCTTGCTGCAATTAGCTGTCCAATGGTGGGCGTGAGTCGTGTGTCATGGCTGCCAATAGAACGGTGCAACCCACTGAAGACAGTTAAAGACTTGTAGCAATGAATTGTAATTAATTTTCGGCAGGTGCTGTCTTTCCATCCACTTTGGCAGGTCATTCCGGGCCTGATTGGACCTGCCGGTCGGTCACTATCGGCCCACCGACCGAGTGTTTGACACCTCTGCCTCAAATGAATGCAGGCCGACTCGTTGATGTTCAAGCGGACAAAGATAAAATCTTTGCCCACGCACTCGAGAAACCACATGTAGCTCCGTAAAATGCTGCCAACTACTCATCACACCTACAGAGCTGGCAAAGCTTCATGCATGCTCCGTCACACACATACACACGCCTGTAGAAACACACTATCAGCGTTAAACACACACACACACACACACACACACACACACACACCATTGTCAGCAAAAACAGACAAAATACCCCAAGAGCATCATTGAAGCCCTAACCGCTAACTCTTGCTCCCTGAATAGCACAAGCCCAGAGGCCATCACACGTTTTCTACGGAGGCAGAGATGAAGCTGAGGTAGAGATGGCACAGAAATGAGGTTGAGAGAGAGAGAGAGAGAGAGAGAGAGAGAGGGATGCTAATTGGAATTTATGGATGGATTCCAGCTGGCTTGGTCGGGGGCGGGATCCGGGGCCAGAGACGCGCTCTGGTTAAAGTGACGGAAGCAATACGAACGACAAATGACTCCACTCAGCTTCCGTGAATGATTCTGCCACGAGCGGAGCCTGTGAACGCATCATCTGTAGGAGCCACACTCGTGTCATCGTGGACACGTCATCAAACCGTTACTCACCACCGTAAACCACAGACTTTTATTGACGCCGCATGGGCCACCTGCAGTATGTTCATGGTCCACCAGGGGGAGTGTGTTCAAGGGGTAGAACAAAAAAAAATGCGTGTGGCTTGTTAAAACGCATCAGGAATTTCTCACATCAGCAGAGAAAAGGACCGAGAACACTAGAATTCCTCCGTGGTATAACCACTTGGGACTTTAACTGCATAGAGCAGAAAGAGATTACGGAGCCATTTAGGATTCTCTCTGTGTTAACCGAGCTTGTGCTGCAGAAACGAGTTCAGGGATTTCTTCCCTCCGGCGTTCCTCGGGTCAACGTTTTCTTTATTTACCTGATGTCAGTTTTCTCAACGGTTTCGCCACTTTTCGGAACAGTACCAATGTAGTACTGACAGGGACAGCGGGGTGCTGAATCCCGCTGCCTTGTTCGGTATTCTGGATCAAAGTTCATCTCCAAACGTGACACTTTTGTCGTTGTCAGACTCCCAGAATGGAATTTACAACGGCTTCAATTCCACTAGTTGTTTGACTGCAGGCATGTGGAGGTTCATGTGATGCGTGCTCACGTGTGTCACACTGGCGGGCGGAGATTTTGCGCACGGGCTCTTATTAATGTCTGTTTTTGGTCCTCGCTCTGAGGCGCCTGCAAGCTGCAGGGTGACAGAAATAAGATTACAGAGTTTGAAGTGTTGGTAGGAAACATTATTAAACACATCGGGGGAAGGGGGGGGGGGGGTTACAGTAAGAAAAAAAAGTAGAAAAGAGATCCGCAAATCAAACTGCTACAGGGTCAGCTGATGAAATGCCTCTCAGCACCGCAGACGAACGGCAGGCAGCAGCTGAGCTGGTTTATATCCCCTCCTTCTCTAACATGTTTCAAAGCAAAGTTAATTCTGTTAGCATAAATTGAAAAAATAAGCTGATGCCCCTAAAAAGTGTAAATACACCCTCACATGCATACATATTCATGACGGAAAATGCAGTAAATGGATGGTGTCCATGTGGTTGAAGCAATCCTCCCGGTGGCATGTCGGTGGATGAGCTTCCACATGTGTTCGGGTTGGCAAGAAACAGGTCTCATCCCATCTGCTGTTCGTGGGTTCTCATCACTTCAAAAATAAAAGCAGCTGAACGTTTGCTGGGTCTTCTCTCGATTCCAGAAAGTGGTTGATCGGGGTGGGGCACTGTTGTGTCCTCCAGCAAGACTCGGGGCCCCGGTTTGTTTTCCGTGCTCACGTCGCTCATTAGGAGCCATTGGATGAACCTGAGCTCGGCGCTCACACCAGGCTGTGATTGGTTGCAGAGGAGGCTTTGGCTTCCTGGTCAGTGTTATTGGATGCCACCAGACAAATCAACACCTTCAGTAAGTCTGCTGCATTGGTGTGTTTTTTTCTTCAGACATTCACTTAAATCGGCTCCTTCTTCTCTCATTCACTGTTCGCCGTCTCTTTATTGACCCCCAACCTTTGTTGTTGTTCAGTTGACCTTCCACCTTTTGTTGGTCTATATTTTTGGTAGATAGAAATTGTTTGTGGTGAATGTTTTCAATGCACACCCCTTTCAGTTTCTATGTCGACCCTAATTCATGTGGAGTGTACAAACCTCCCTGTAAATATGCAACACACCTGAAGTCCCAGAGGTCAAATCAAAGCATTGTTCGCTCTAGATCAAACATTAAGTTGTCTGCCTGCCTCTGGCATTGTGTAATTAGTTTGGCCTTTGGCACTGTCAAAAAATGTTATGCTTATGGTGCTTTTTATAAAACAGACACAAGACACATCTTAAGAAACTAAACCAGCCGTCATGACGGCCTCCAGTGGGGACTGATGAGATTGACGTCTTTGCTCCTCGTTAATACTGAAATGTTCCCATTTCCTCAATTCACGGGTATTGATGTCTTCTTGTGGGCTAAGAGGTAGTTGCCCATAATGTTATGATAGCTTTCCTGCTTTGGATAAGTAAAGGTTTCACATCCAGCTGGCAGAGCTGTATGAGGGCTCCAGCTGAACTCGCCCCAGGTTAGGTCATGTGACTGCAGCTGAACACCGAAGAGATAAAAATAAGTGACAAAGGCAAAACATTCGATTAGGCATTAGTTTCGTCGGAGCCCCGAACTCACAGTGTTCCTCCTTTTGCCTCCTTCAGTCTTCAGCTAGCGATCAATCGCTGGAGCACGTTGGGTGCGAACGGGGATGAACGCTCATTCGTCAGTGTTTGCTTCTCTATGGGAAAGTCGATGAGCAAACGGCTTCTGTTGTTAGCGGTAGGAAATATCAATGGGGTGGTGGGTTGGGTGGGGGGGGGGGAGCAAGAAGCAGCACTGGGCTGCTCGAAACCTTTCATCTGAATTAGCCGACATCATTATCGGCCTGCCATGTTTGCTGCTTTTTCCGGTGGCCGCTGCTGGAGGTGGGCGCCTGTCTCCGGTCGTCCTAATGAGTGTGTATGGCTCTATTGCAGCGCGCCCATGCACTTGGGCCCGCCCGTGCATGTCCCAGGGTCCAGTAAAATTATTACCATTAGGACGGTGCATGTGAACACACTTGTGTCTGAGTTCAGCAGCGAGCCATTAGGCCTTCAGCAGGGTCTGTCACTCACTAATGAGGATGTGTCGCAACACAACGGCTCGCTGTAAGCTGCATGCGTGTGTGTGTGTGTATGTGTGTGTGTGTGTGTGTGTGTGTGTGTGTGTGTGTGTGTGTGTGTGTGTGTGTGTGTGTGTGTGTGTGTGTTTTCGGGGGCTACGACGACTTTGCATTTTAATACATATGTTGACGGTGGGCTTTATTCCTGCATAGAGTCGGTTCAGATGTGCGTTTATCTTCATTTTTCTGTGTGTATTTAATGTTGGAGCTATTCGGTAGGCGGTGCTCAGATGTTTGAGAGGCTTAAGTCCAAGTTGCAGTGTGACAACCGGCCCAATTGAAGTCGCAGCCAAAGAGTAGATGCGAAATTTTCAGAAGTTATCTGATAACATTTTTTTCCCATTTATTTTGGAAAATTTTCACGAGAGCCTCCAACCACCTAACTGCAGCACTTTGTAGTGATCAAATGAACCAGTCCCGATAGGATCCTGCTGCTGTGTTGAATGGGTTGTTGTGGAAAACGGCTCAATCCTCCCCCAAAAAATATCCTCTGATATTGATGAGAACCATTTCACTAGAATGGCCCCAGTCTATGACAGAATAAAAGCTCGGCTCGGTGCTTGACGGCTGCAAATTACATTGAACAGACGGTGACAGAAAGGCTTCCAAACACACGTCGATATCAGACAATGTTTCTTCCTGCTGTCTCCGTTCACTGACGGAACGAAACTGTACGGTTCTAAACTGTTTTCCCTCTCAAAGCATGTTTGAGGTCACCATCAATACAGGACTTACACTCTTTCAATTAGTCAGGTTTCTTCCTTTTACTGAATTTGACGCTCTGTCACGTGACCTCCCACAAGGCGGGACGTACAGGAGGTCTCAAATATCCCTTTGACCTTCATGTAGGCTCATCGATGTCCGTGAACTCTTGGTATGTTCATGCAATTCATACACACTTAACAAATTGACACCTTTCTGCTCGTTGATGTCCCTCTCTGCTTTACCAGTCAAAGTGGATGCAGGCAAGTGCCAGTAATGTATCCCCCCCCCCGCCGTGCATTAGCCTGATTGGCTCTCAGGATACCGTCAATCAAAGGGTGTGTGTGAGGCAAAACTCAATGACTTGACTTTTACAGGGTTAAACGGCTACGAGGCCCATTTACGAGGTTATCGTTGGACAAGAGTTCAAAGTAGGATTGAGGTTAAGATTGGCAGTAATGCCATGACGGACTTCCGATTGAGGTTTGGGGGAAGATTTACTGTGACAGTCATGTTGACATTAAAGTCTCACCTGAGATTGAGATTCCAAAGGTGACGCAAGTGTAGCAGGTCTGCTTGTCAAGAACAGGACCGAAACTGAGAGGCTTCTTAATCCGAATATTTGGGCCGAGGTCGAGAGTCGGAGCAAAGGAAGGCGTTAGAGGACAACTGAGCCATCACACCATGACAACCAACATCCAGCTACTACAGCACAGCAGGCCTGTGATTGAGGCAGGGGGGTGGAAATTCATAGCGATGGCAAAGGTTAGAGCTCGGTGCCAGATATCTCCTCACAGTTTGTGGGCCCGAAGTGATGAGAATGCTTGTTGTTTGTGACTGTACTGGTTAATTTATTGCTGTTGTAAAACCCTAAATAGAATAATAAAGCTTTAGGTGTGGGTGTGCCCTCCCACTTCCTTCTACGGTGTCAGCCCACGGGTTGTCGTGCTGGTTTGTGACCGTCAGATGAGCACTGTGTCTGTGATCTACACGCTGGCCTCTGACATGTGATCAGCGAGCGTCACCCTGGGCCTGACCTTTGTCGTTAATCACACATACACGCCACTCCCGGTGAATGGCGCCACCTCCAGATGGCTGTGGAGTTTTAACACCTTTTAGTGGAGTAGGACACCAACACAAAATCAGACCTGGAGAAAGATCAGCGTTTGCCAGCAGGAACCGAATGTTTGGTACCACGGGACGCTCGTTCCCCTTATTTGCTTATTTCCCCCAAACAATGTTAAATCCAACATTGAACAGAGCCTGTATATCCATCAACGTGTCACACAGGACTTGGGTACAAATATACTCGTGTTTTGAAAAGCAATTATTTGATTCCACCTTCGTAATGAGCCCTAATTTGCTTGAGTGCTCATGTAACGCGGAAGGTAAACACATTGTTTAGCAGCCACTTTCTGTTCCCTTGAAATTAGGGCTACTGTTTCTCAGCCTAATGATTCATGCAGCTGAATCACGAACGGATCGTGATGTTGTTCGGGGAAACCTGAGCGGTTTTTCAGGTCACCGGCGCCGGCTGTTTGTTTCTTCTGACTCGCCGATTCAAATTTCTTCGCGTTTGACTCTCAGAGTCGGGTGCTGTCGGGTTTTGTTTTGAGTAAATACCTTTAATGCTAGTTGTTAGCGAGGCCTGCCTCTTACCTCCTTAGGTGCAGTCGACCACATTATGAGTTTCTTGGTTCACTTTTAAAGGCTGAAAATCACGGTACTTAAGCCCGTGTTCGTATTGCCTCTGACAGATTAATGGGAGCCCTCTTGGGTGCCGTGTCTTTAGTAAAACCTCACCTCGGGGTTAATAACTTTGGGATTTGATCTTTTCATGTTTTAACTGAACATTAGGATTCTGGTGTGTTGCCGCTAAAACGCTGGAAAGTTTTCATTTTTGTTCCAGCACCTCTACACCCGTAGCACAAAGACATGTGACACCTTTTGAACACTGGACCCTACTTAAACTCTTATTTTTCTTGGAGGGGGGCGGGGTTCTGATGTTTGTGCCGAGTTTCTGAATCGTGGACCATTGCCTGAATTCATGAAGCTTTTCCTTCAAAATCTGATATCTCAGGGGTTTTTTTCTATTGATACTCAGACACCAACTGATGCCGAGACTGAACGTGAAACTCCAGCATACTATGTCCGCAAAAAATCGGACTTTGATGGCGAATACTCCAAATAACCTTGGTTATCTGTGCCTGTCGCAGAAATGTATCCCTGTTTATGAATGTTGAGTGTCAGTCTTGGATACAGGAAGGTCGTTTGGCCTGGAATGAACCTTTCATGGGGCAGAAAATCTGCCTCGTTCAAGCCTGCAAAGCCACATGGAGCGGTGCACCTGTAATCCATAGATAAGGAAATGGTCACACAGTGAAGGACCTGGAAACAAAAACCTTGTGAATCTACAGTTTCCTGGAAAAAGGGGCAACTTTTGGACACTTTCCACACAACAAACTATTGAAAGTGTCAAGAATATTTAAAATCAGCTGTGAACACAGCAGTAAAGCCAAAGCAGTGTGTTGCTGTGGACGGTAAACAATTGGCCAACGTGCCCTGCTGGCCTTAATGAGCTGTAGAAATGTCACTGACATCTGCACTATGCATTTTTTGGGGAACTTTGTTAGGAAAGGACAGCTCTGTGGTGTGCTCGCTGTGCACTGTCTGACATTATGGTGTCTGCTAGACTCCAATTTCTGCCTTAAAAAATAAAGTCCCCTTATCCTTCTTAGAGTCTCGTTGACATGCAGCAATACAATGCTCTGCTTTCTGGCAGGATGATATGACACTCAGTGGTTAACCGTGATCGTCAGTCCTTTTATCTAATTAATGTTTCAGATGTTTTTCAACGGAAAAAAGAAGTCTAACGCAAACAAAAAGAGAGTTGTCCGTCTGGTTTAACGTCCATGTCGTCTCAGTTGAGTGTTTGTCCACAGTGCTGGTGTTAATTCCAGATTTTCATGATGCCTTTTCACTGCGAGAGCTGTGTTGAAGAGACTGCAACATAAATTTGGGTCCATTTATATCATAAACACTTCAAAACGGAGCTACTGTTGTGATAGACAGCGCTGTGTGTAACGACCTCACACTTTGGCAGGCTTTTGTTCCTCAAGAATAGTGCGAGTTGTAAAATATGGGTGCATGACATAAATCCGGAAACAAGCGGCAAACCTTATTTTGAAAGGCTGCAGGTTGGAAGTTGAGATCTCAGTAAACGTGAAACAGTGTCACAGTTTTCTTGCCTTATCTTTAGGTCAAAATGGGGACAGCAAAGAGTCGGGGCAGGCTGAGTGCTCCTCTCTAAATCATGCAATAGCTGTGGATGCATGTATGATTGTATGTCTGTTTGCCTTGTGATAAACCAGTGTTTATGCTGTTGTTAGGTGGAGTCCCGACAAAGTCATTAAGCAACAAACACATGTTTTGGATGCATTTGGTGCAAGACTCTGCAGCTTTAATCAACAAAAGAATGGGACAGAGATTGTTTTTTTTTTCTTTTTCTTAAACGCTCAATTTGTTTAATTGTCGGCGTCGTGCTCGCACAGTTGTCGCCTTGCATTTCTCAGTTTGTTTTTTGCACATTTATTGGTTTCCCTCCCGACAGTACAGTTATTGCTTATTTGTATTCTCCCGTTCAATTACGTTTTTCCCCCTTCGCTTTTGGGGATCTCGTTGCCGCGATGCAACAAGCTCATTTCCCAGCGGGGTTAAATAAACTTGTATCCTATCTCGCCAATGACTCTGTGATTAGATGGTGGAAAACATCTGATTTAGAAGCAGGACTGAGTGAATAATATTTCGATTTGCTTGCTTTCTCGTCTATGATGTTGTTGGGAACACTACTGCCCGAGTTCAGCGTGCTCTCTCGGCCACCGATGTGCCCGTCTAATGTTTCACTTCCCGTCAATGAGGAACAGCAGATTAATTCTCTTTTGTGTGAAGCACTTTAATCTTTTCCTGTAGTTCCAGAACTCGCCCAGAAAAAAACCTCCAACCAATAACCCCGATCAGCACAGTCGACTAAAGATTTCCGGAAGCTTTTTTTTTCTTCTCAGGCCGGGCCGAAGCTTTCAGGCAGCTTTTACTGAGAACTGCGCGCTGCTACTCACTCATTGGAAATCCATGGGCTGGTGCCACTCAGTCATATCGGGACTCCTGCTCCTTCTGTTCTCTCTCCAGCTACACTGCATCGATTCCTCTCAACACTAAGCCTCTGACTAAACCACTGGACTCCCCACACTCCCTCCTTCACCCCCCCCCCCCCAAACCTTTCATTCCGCTGCCGTCTCACACTTCTCTTTTCGCTTTCCGTCTCCCCACTCCATCTTTGATCAGACTTTAAACAGGCACTTTGCACACAAAGCTTGCTGGGCACATGTTTGTTTTTTTGCTTTCAAGTGCAAAAAGCTTCAAGTTTTGATTGGAAGTTGTTTATGTGAGGGGGAGACTGCCAATGTCAACGCAACTTTACAGCGAAAGAAACGGCGCGTGCGGCTGTGCTTTCACGCCCTCTGTGGGAGCAACTTGTCGTCACATAAGTGAAATAAACAAAAAAAAATATACGTTGGAATCCCTCCAGAGTGACTTGTTCAATCTGTTAATGTGGACGAGGATCTTGCAAGTAGTTTGTGTTTTGTTAGCTCCTAAACTCTGTCCTCCTCCTTTGTGGGGAGTCAGTGATTCTAGGACCACCAAACTGCCCCAAAATGAGGCTGTGAACCTCTTGATTTGCAATGAAATGCACACTCGCCAAAAGGCAGAAATAGGAGCCTTCAAAGCAACAGCAGTGGGTCGCGTTCTTGCCGAGCTCTACATTCCAGACAGTATCATTCAATGTTTTTTCCTCAACCCTCATGTGAACAATCTCCCAGCAAGCAGGCAGAGCCTCGGAGCTTCTCAGCAACATGTGTGCGTTTCAGTCAGAAAAAAAGGTTGTTCGCTCAATCCGAAGAGTAGCAATGAACTTTGGTTTTGAACTTGGCGTCACCTGAGTCAAATAAAGAAACAAATAATTAGCACGCTGAATTAGATAGAAACCCCAATTATTGTTATCTTGAACTCCTTTGCCAAAGTTTCCTTTCAGTTGGACACGAAAACAAGAAGCCTTGCCATCCACTGTCACTGATATTCATTCTTTTCATTATTGAATATGTGGTATTTTTGCTCCTTGTGTCTCGTGACTTCTCTTCGGCCGCTTTGCTTTCTCGCTGTAAAGCTAAATTGTAACTTTAATGGTCATAAAAAGAACAAAACTGTTTCACGCTGTGTCGATAAAATTCGAATGAGGGTCCACTGGCAATGTGGGAATCTTGATCCGTCCAACGTCCAGATGTTCTGATTTCCTTAATTTTAGGTTGTTTAACTTGTCTCCAGTAACGCTGTTACTTTATGACAAATCAATTCGACTTTATATCTTTCTAACTGTAATTTATAGTGATGTACTCTCTACAATCTGTAAAATCTTTTTGTTGGAACATCAGTTTTGACACTCTTCGTCTTCTTTCTGTCACATCAGACCGTTGGGTGGCCATGACAAGCGAGGAGGAGGAGGGCCTCGGCGTTGCGTCATCGTCATCAGCGACCCCCAACTCGGTGGCGAACCCCACCAGAGTGACCCCGGGCCCGGCGAGGGGCGACACCGACGATGCCGTCGCCGCCTCGACCCCTCGCAGGCCCTCCCCGTACCGCCACACGTGTCCCCAGGAAGCGGAGGCGAAAGCGGAGGAAATGGACGAGGAGGGGATTATAGACGAGGAGGGGATTATACACGAAAGGAGCCTCGAGAAGGAGGAGGAGGAGGAGGAGGTGGTGGAAGCGGACGACGAAGATGACGACGACGACGCCAGCAGTGACACCAGCGTCCTAGTGGTGCCCCACCCGGAGCTCGTGCCGGTGGTCTTCTTCTGCCTCAAGCAGACGACATGCCCCCGCAGCCTGTGCATCCGCATGGTCTCCAGCCCATATCCTTTTTCACTTGTGACTAATGAGAATGTGCATTCGTGGATTATCTTCAGACAGAGCTGTCTTTGTCCCGTCAGCATCGTTTATTCGGCCAGTTCGTCTCCAGTTTTAACACATAATGGAGCGATTGGGAGGAGCCGCGTCGTTTTTCTTGGAGTTTGTTTTTTCCATTTAGCAGGTGATGGATTTAGCTTCTGACTGACGCGAGTGTTGACCGGCTGACCCGACAAGTTCACTGCAGCTTTGGACCAGAGCTGAATTCCCCAATTTCCCAGTGTGGATAAAATATCAAGGTCAAGTTTTTTTTGATTCATTCTGCTCCTGATTGGTTTGTGCCTGCTGTCTGTGGTCCATTTAACCCCCCCCTCCCCCCCCGTACATCTCTTGGTTGATTTAGACATACTCACTAAAATTCAAAAGGATTACACAAATGCTGCTTCAACATAAAGCAGAAAAAAAGATCTTCTGCAGACTGTAGTGGTTTTTAGCTGAGGGTCTAGGACACACAACCCCCCCCCCCCCCTCCCAGTGGGATGGTGATCAGGTGATCACAGCAGGGGCTCAAACAGGGCTGGATGTAGGCATGGGCACGGAGGGGCAATGCCCCCCCAAATGCCGTGACTGTCCCCCCAAAATCTTCCGACTGTGCGAGTGGCATGACCACACTTGCCCCCCCCGATATTCTACCTGCACCCCCTCGTGGGGCTGTCTAAATCCGGCCCTGGGCTCAAAGCTTTGCCATGGTTAGAATCGCATGTCCAAGAAAGCGCTGAGAAACTCACTCCAGCCCAAAGAAGGCGGGCACAATGACCATTACTTCTTTTGAAGGGCATGGTTATTTTTAGGTGTGGCCACAAGAGTTTGAGATTAGATTATCAAAAGGTTTCCAGTCCCAGGAACCCTGTGAGTTCCTATGTGAAAGCTTTGCGATCTCTAAACTCCTAATGTTTAAGCTTTAGTGTTGTTATACAACATGCTTCCTGATGTTGGGGTCGAACTTAACTCTCATCCAATGGGAAAGAAATGTGCTAAAGTCAACCTTAAGGCGCGACAGACTTGACATCAAACTGTAAACACATTCATGGTGTTTACTGGTGTTTATCATGTTTCGAGGTCGCAGGCAGCAACCTCTGAGCTTCCTCGAATCGAGGCTACCACGAACTTGTCGCCCTGAATCATCGTGCAACACATCTTGGCAATTCAGCGTCGCCTTTCTTTAAGGGAAAAGGCGCGCACTCTCGCGTTCAAATTATAGCTTTGACTTTATAGGATATGACAAAAGTGTGAGATTACAGTACGCTAGTGCAGTGCCGCCCCCCCCCCTCCCCGACACCCCTCATCAAGCTTTTTCAGAGCAACACTTACACGCCGCTGATGTGTGACTCACACGCCGACTCCCCGAACGCGGCGTTTATTTCTGTAGTAACGCCGCCGAGCGCGAAAGAGTGAGAATGAGCGAGCGGGATGGAGTGATCGAAAGCCAGTGAGACGAGGGGGAAGGAGTGAAAGTTGCGACGGTGGGAATGGACAGAAAGCGAGAGGATGTCATCGGGAGAGCGGAGGGATGTGGTGAAAGGAAACGAAAGTTAAAGAAGTAAAACGGGATCGAGTGGGAGTGTTCAACAGATTCATGGAGAGAAATTAGGGGTGAGGAGCACGGCTACAACCTGGGGATAGAAAAAAGGAAATTAAGATTAAAAAAAAACACTGAATAATGGCAATTGAAAGTCTACATAAATACAATAATGTTTTTTAAACAAAAGGACAAAATAAGATGCATTCTAAACTACAACTTCCTTGTTGCCTCAGTCAACTGCAACTCAAAAGGTTCAGTCGCTGTTCCAACCTTCTGTGCTGGTGGGAAAAGCTGCATTAATTGGGCCCGGCTCACATTTCTGACCTTTTCGCACGCTGCTCGACACTACATAAGAACAGAGGTCCGCCCAAAAGTTGCCGGAATAAGAACGAACTGCGAGAACTCGTGAGAAGAAGGAAACAAAAGTTCGGTGATCTCGCGCGGAATCTTTTAATGAGCCATTTCAGTGGAGTGGCCTAAATGCTGGTGATTCAACTTGTGACGGGAAGTTTGCTGGTTCGAGTCCCCGGACCGGCAGACTAGTGGTGGAGAAAGTGAGGCCCACTGTGTCTACAAATACCCTGTCACCGCTACCTCCTAATATGTCAGATTAAAAACAAATTGCACGGGTTAAACGTTGACTTATCTTTTGAAGTGTTGAATTTTGAAAAGAAGTACAGGTGTGAGTATTTGCGTAATTTGAAATATTAAATATGTTACTAAAAATCCCACCTTCGGTTTATTTTTCCAGTGTTTAAATTACAAAGGTTAATAAATGGCTCATTTTTGGACCCTTGCCAACTTTCTTCAAATTAGAATGTTTCACTTGAGGTCCCAACTTTTGGGGGTAAAAAAAACAAACATTACAGAATGTGTTTACCAGCTTTTTACTTGTGTTTTTCTTGTGTCTGTGGGCATATGTGCCCCAGCCTTTTCCTGCTCTGCGTACAACTGCCTGTAAATGGGAAGCCGCATTTTTTTCAAGTGTTTTTCGGAGACATTAGAGCGACTGAGAAGAATCCTCTCATTGCAAATACTCCACCTTCCCACCCGCCCGCCCGCCCGTCTCTCCCATTAAGCTGCCATCGCATCAGCATCTGGCTCTGATGTGAATTTATAACCTGACTGAGAGGAAGTACAAAATTAGTCAGGAAGTTGCTTAATAGGCAAGCCATCCATTTAGGATTCAACCAAAACCTCTTAACAGAGAGGAGGAAGAAAAAAACTGTCTCTGTTGGTCCTTTGATCCTCTGTCTTTAATTCTCTCTTTTAGCCTCTTTCCATTTCATTTTGTCTTTTCCCACATATCCGTTAAGAGTATCCCACTCTTGCCTCCTGTGTTACCTTGAGAATCGCACTCATGAATTAAGTATAATATGGGCTTTTTATGAGCTTTCTTGTCTCCCTGAGACGGACAGCCGGGGGAAACCACGGGCTCCGTTCCAGCCCTGCGGTGCAATTGTGGTGATTGCACATGAAAGCCATTGATTCGTGTGAAAGAGATAAGAATGTGACATCACCGAGGGCCTTGTTTGGCTGAACCGCTGCCACAAACACGCCAAAATTGCCACATATCCTCCGCTTGTTGTACTCGTGATGAAACTCTGTCTGCACGAATCACCCAGAAATTCAAAGCAGCGCTAATTTTTGTAGTTTTTGTCTTTATGTGTTGTTTTACAACCGTAAACACTCTCTCAGGCATAAATCCACAGTTTACAGTTTTTGAACTGGCCTCAAATGATGTATAAACGTGGTTGTCGAGGCTTTTTGTGCAGTCGATGGGATTTGGCCCATGTTTGGACGAGCAGGCAGCTGATTTGAGAGGACCATCGACCGGACCACCAGCAGGAATGCTCTGGGGTCCGTGTGATCATGTCATTCAAGCGCCGCACTTGCGGTGAACAGGTTGATTGCACATCACTTATATGATGGAGTGTCATGGACTTTTCGGAGGGTGCACCGCCCGCTGAACGCTTTGCGGAACAGCCGTCCTGTGCAGAACGTGTTGTGTTCACATGTTTGAGCTGCTTGTATGGGTTTTATGCTTCCTGACTCCTGTCCACTCCTCAAAATTCAAATAAAACAGTGACACTAAAGTTCTTTCATTTTTTGCTGTGGGGGTTTTACTGTGTGAGGCCCCAGGATGACCCCAACTTTGATGACGCCACCATGATTGCGGTGGGTGGGGGCGGAGTTGTAATCAGATGGATGGTTTTCTTGGGTGGATGTTTCTGGTCAGATCTGTGGGTTTATGAATGGTTGAATGGATGGATGAGTAGTTGGATCAACAGATGGATGAATGTGAGTGGTGGATGGAAATTAAATTTAATGGCAGGTTTAGTGGAGAGATAAATTGATGGTTGAGTGATAGTCGGCTTATGGACGGATGAAAAAGTGGTTCGTTTAGAGTTCCGGAAGGTGTTTCCATGATTCTGTTTGCTTTTTTTTTCCTGTAGTGGTGTTGTTCTTGTGATTCACCAAGTGTGTTACACACATGCGCTTCCTTGCGCTCCACCACCTCTCAGCACTCAATCAATCCGCTGCACCCAAGTACGAGTGACTGACGCGTATGTTGACGTGTTCCTATGCACGGCACTGCCCCTCAAAATGAAAAAGGCTCCTATTGACGAGGCCCACTTTCTCGTATTGTTCGCTGGGATTGAGTGGAGCCGTGTGGATTGAATTGAACTCCCCCTTTGTGCTGCATGAATACATGCAGTCCACTCGAGAACTTGTTGGCATGTCGGAGGGGCGGGTAGCGGGTTTAGCGTTCTTCAGCGTACTTGGGGGCAGCGTTGGTTCACATTCAAGGCTTTTTCCTGTTTTTGTTTCCTCTTTCGCTGAGAAGTGCAATCACAAGATGGGCTGTATTCAGAGGAAATCGTTGCGAACGTACGCTGTTTCTGCAGTCGCTTGGGAGGTGGCGCAACCTCTTCGATTTGAAGAATCCGTTCGATTTGATGTGTGGGAAGACTGAAACTTGGGTGAACATGTTAAGTTATTGTCATGGTGGATTTTTGATGTGGAAAACTATCTGAAAACCACAAAATTTGTACCCCAACTTTCTTTCATCAGCGCAGCATCACTTGGTTGGGAAGGTGGGGTGGGTTGGTTGGTTGGTTGGTTGGTTGGCTGGACAGTTTTGTTTGTTTTGTGTGTGTTTGAGAAAAGTTTGAGAACACTTCGGCAAAATCACAGGCAGGAGTTAGAGGGGCGACTTCCTGTCCAGAGTCCAAGTTGAAAAGCTGATACGAAGCAGAATAAAAAGGCTGAGCTTTGGAAAGAAGTGAAGGGGGGGGGGGGGCTGAAAGATTTAAGGAAATCAGGAGTTTCTGTTATCAGAGCTTAAGGAGCTGGCTGCTGGCTCAGCCCCCCCCCCTCCTCCTCCTCCTTCCATTTCCCGCTCTGTCTCAATCACTCTTCCTCACCCTTTTCCCTCCGAGACAGTAAATCATTTGCGGTTTTCATTGTGTTGAATCACTTCGCAGATGCACCGAGAGGCAGAGGAGGATAGTTGGAAATCAACATCAAGTTGAAACAAGCAACAAAAAAAGAAAGGGAAAGCACCACCGGCAATCTGCTGCAATAAACAGATCAAACTTTTGTCGCTGTGCTCTTATTTCAAACTGCTGTTGGACATTTACCTCTTGTCGCACTCTATTGCTTTGCTTACCTCGGCTGGCGGTGCTGTGCGACACAATCCGCTCATTCCAGTGTGACCTCCGGGGTCCTCTTCTTTTTGTCTGTCATCCACAATGAGGCATAATATCGCTTTGTCTCGGTGAGAAGTGGAACACAGGAGCACCTGTCAGGAGCTGCTCCACAGGAACAAAAGGCCGGCGGATATTGCTGATTAGAGGGCAATTCGCAGTGCGGCGTCTCCGTGAGCCCGGGGAACGTTTCAGAGGCAAGCTGTCAAACTTGCACGACCAAACACAACATTAAGTCTTCATACCTTTTGGAAGACATGCGGCAACAACGGATTCAACTCCTCCTTTCACGGCGAGCCTGTTGGGATACGACAATTCGAAGTCAAAACACCTCACGGAGTGGTCAGGAAAAGCCGGCAGCACCAAATGCAGCAGCACCATGCTGGTAAAAATTTGCCATCAACTGCTTGTAATTTAACAGCAGTCTTAGTGCTTTGCTTTGAGAAGTGCACTTGAATCAACAGATGTTGGTGAACTCAGCTCAAACGTTTTCTAATGTTGAGAACACAGAAGCAAGTTACTCCAACATATTTATTCACTGAACTTAATATCAACAACAAAAAAAAAAACATTTCCTCTGCTGTAATTTGCAACTTAGATCAATCTGGTCTGTGCGAGCTCGAATGTATGAATGTTTCAAGCACTCAGTGGCAAATCGAACGACATCTTGATCTAGCAACATTTCACTCAATTAGTAGGCTTCACGATGTGGCTCTGACTCTTCGCCCAGCATGTCTCAGTGGTACACGCCACAAACTATCAATGGAGAGTTTGTGGATGTCAGTAATTTCTCAACAGACGCATCAGTCACAGGTCTGCAAAACAACAATTTGGATGGTTTAAACTTGGCCCCCAAAAAACGACAACCTCAAAGCACAGGCAGGATGAGGTGGGGGTCGAACCACCAACCTCTGGATTGGAGGCCAACTCACTCCACCTGCTGAGAAAAGATGAATAAACTGGGTCTGTTTTCTGATTTTCTGTGGAATTGTGCCTCAACCTCGTACTTATACTTTGAGACTTTAATTCTGTATTCGACTTGAAGTCGCATTATTTCCCATACTTTCCCACTGTGTGATTTATTCACTTTTAAAGTTTTAGAACAAGTCACATTCAGACATAGAAGTGCCCAGAGATTGTGTCATTTGCATTAAACCCATTGGTAGGTGCCACTGGACCTTGCTCAAAGGCAGAACCATTCCTCAATCCTTCATTCTCAACCCACTGGCCCATATTTCCTCTTCCAGTCGGCTCATGCATATTGGGTAGTTGGAGACGAGGAGCGGTGGCATAAATCAAACTGTTCTTTGAGGGGGGGGGAAAATGGATATTCTGCATTTTTCAATTTCTATATTCCATGTGGCTTTCCACACTGTCCTCTAATTTGAATGTATCATTTCCCAAAAGCCTCCCGTGTTGCCGCACTATGATAAAAGTTGAGTTGGAAGAGTGGTCGCAAAGAAAAGGGACCCCTGAAAAGTGGCTCACTTGGAGCGCGGCTTTGTGCTTCTGTACAATGCGACACATTCAAACCGGAGTGCTGCCAGCTGTCTCCGTGACATCCCTTGTTTTTGTGTTGAATTGTACATTTCCCACGTCGGATCGACTGAAGTTCCATGAAAAAGAAAAACGAAAAACATGAGGGTTTTTCAGCGTCATGGTCTGTGGTTTCTTTTACTCCTACTTTGTGCAACAAAGCCAATTCCATCGGGGAGCATTTTCAATGGAGCCACATCCGTGTGATTCCCGCCGACGCCGGGCTGAAATCGGGCGCGGAGAAGCTGAGAAGATGTTTAACCGGCACTTAGGCAGACGAACGGTCGATCTCGCAGAGAAGGAGTAAAGTACGGGAGGTGAAAAGGAGTGAACCCGAGATGTAAAGTGCAGAATCTGTGCTTGGTATAAAGGAAGGACTGGAGGGGGAAACGGGGGGGGGGGGGGGTACGAAAGGGAAACAGAGCGTGCTGATTCAAAA